>CAWUFQ010000638.1:0-149110 GCA_963921405.1 Cepaea hortensis
GACGACGACGACGACGACGACGACGACGACGACGACGACGACGACGACGACGACGACGACGACGACGACGACGACGACGACGACGACGACGACGACGACGACGACGACGACGACGACGACGACGACGACGACGACGACGACGACGACGACGACGACGACGACGACGACGACGACGACGACGACGACGACGACGACGACGACGACGACGAACGACGACGACGACGACGACGACGACGACGACGACGACGACGACGACGACGACGACGACGACGACGACGACGACGACGACGACGACGACGACGACGACGACGACGACGACGACGACGACGACGACGACGACGACGACGACGACGACGACGACGACGACGACGACGACGACGACGACGACGACGACGACGACGACGACGACGAAGAAGAAGAAGAAGAAGAAGAAGAAGAAGAAGAAGAAGAAGAAGAAGAAGAAGAAGAAGAAGAAGAAGAAGAAGAAGAAGAAGAAGAAGAAGAAGAAGAAGAAGAAGAAGAAGAAGAAGAAGAAGAAGAAGAAGAAGAAGAAGAAGAAGAAGAAGAAGAAGAAGAAGAAGAAGAAGAAGAAGAAGAAGAAAAGAAGAAAGAAGAAGAAGAAGAAGAAGAAGAAGAAGAAGAAGAAGAAGAAGAAGAAGAAGAAGAAGAAGAAGAAGAAGAAGAAGAAGAAGAAGAAGAAGAAGAAGAAGAAGAAGAAGAAGAAGAAGAAGAAGAAGAAGAAGAAGAAGAAGAAGAAGAAGAAGAAGAAGAAGAAGAAGAAGAAGAAGAAGAAGAAGAAGAAGAAGAAGAAGAAGAAGAAGAAGAAGAAGAAGAAGAAGAAGAAGAAGAAGAAGAAGAAGAAGAAGAAGAAGAAGAAGAAGAAGAAGAAGAAGAAGAAGAAGAAGAAACTCAGTACTCTGCTGGTCACTATATTTGATGTTTCTTTCACATATTTGTCTAAGTGTGAATAGTGCATCAGTGCAACTTTTACCGTTTATTAAACCAAATTGTATTTTGCCTAATTGTTGCTCATCCATGGGTCTAGCACTTTGTTCCAATAGTCTTGCGTACATTTTCCTTATATGACACAGAGGTGATATACATCTATATGTGTCGCACTCTCTCATATTTCCTTTATTTTCGTCTTTTCGTCCAATCGTCTGGGACTTTTCTTTCTTCCCACGCTATATTAAAAAGTCTTGTCAGCCATGTAACTCCTGTTTTCCCACAGGCCTGAATAGCTTCTGTGGTTATTCCATCCGGATCCGGTGCTTTGTTTTTAGGATTTTTCTGTATAACTTATTTGACTTCTGCAGGGACGAAGTTTGGCTCTTGTTGTCCACATCTTTTAGGCACACAAGTTAGGTTTTCTATCCTATTTTTAAGTCGCATATCCTTTGCAGAACGTAGCAGTCAACACCAGCATTTTACAGACATTGTTGATGTCTTGGCAAGTTTTTACGTTCAGTAGTTTGCAGTTGATTTCTGATAGACTGGCTCCCATACCAATATGTTAAAACCAGCGCGACACGGTCTGCTGCCAATTCGCCGCAATGTTTCGAACTCGGGTAAGTGGCATTACGAATCGCGTCAGCAACGGTTTCGCTTCGGAGTCTGCTATAAATGCTATTAAGTGTGGGGTTGAGTAGTTCTTGAAAGTATTCTGCCAACCTTGTTGTGGATTAAATAATGGTATACCTCTTTTTCTGTTTATGATGGTGGTTTGGTTGTAGCATTCCTCTCCGTTTCTAATATTACTGACACGTTTATAAAATTCTCTTGGGTAGTCTTTGCTAAGCGTCGCCATCTGTTCACCGTATATTCTCCAGGATTCATCTTTCTCATCTCTCGTCTCATCATGTTCCTCTTGTACCTTGCGGTGTCGATGTGAACTATAAACAACTGGAGAGTGCCCTCCTATGGGCTTCATGTATCGATATTCCCATGAAATATGTTATTCCCTGCGTCCATAGTTTACGTCGTTGGCCTCTTTCTCTGTTTCCATCTGGTCTGTGCATCATTGCTTGTTGTGGTATGCTGTTGACTGGTAACCTACTTGTATTGCCAAACCATTAGACTTGCTGCCTTCTAATAAAATCTTGTACAGCTATAACCCCCCACCTTAGTCCTGATTTCTTCATTTCTGATCTTATCTCTTCTTGATACGTTGAGTATTCTTCTCAGGAATTAATTTCTATTGTTGTGATTTTTCTTTTCTCTTTTTCTGTCATTGTCCAGGTTTGGCATTGGTAGCATAGAGTTGGCAGGAAGATTGTGTTGTAAAGTGCTTTCTTAGTAGTTATTGATACATGTTTGTTATTTAGTATTGGTGCCATTTGTCCAATGAGTTGATTTGCCTTATTGCATCTATTTTCTATCTCGTCTTCTGATCTGCCATTTGATGTTATTATACTTCCTAGGTACTTGAAACTCTTTACTTGTTTCATGGGATGTTCGTTTTTGGTGAATTGTTGTTGTTGTTGGTTTTCTTTAGTAATAGTCATTACCTCTATTTTACTTGTGCTAATTTTCAGGTTATGTTCCCTGCACATTTCGTTTAGACTTTTCATGTGGTCTTGTAATTCAGCTTCTGATTTTGTTATTAGTGCTTGGTCGTCCGCAAACAGGAGTTCTCTAATGGTGTAATTTGCAGATGGTTCTTCTTCTGTGTTCGCGTCATGCGGTGTTCTTGCGGTGTTCTGTTTGGCTGGTTTCTTTACATATGTTGTCTATATATGTTATGAACAAGAGAGGGGACAGGACACAACCTTGTCGTACTCCGGATCTTATGGTGAAGGGTTCTGAGTGTTCCCCAGTTTCTCTCACTATGCATTCACTGTTGTTGTATAGGTTTCTACATAGGTTTTTTAGATGTGTACTCACTCTATATTGTTTAAGAATTTCCGACAGCTTGTTTCTATCTACTCTATCAAATGCCTTTTCTTGGTCGACAAAGGCTAAGTAGAGTGTTTCATATAATTCGATGCTCTAATTTGTTCGTTTGGCATTTCGTCGTGCTATTCTGTAAGTAACATAGTCTTGTATTAAGATTTAATTGTGATCCATTTTTTAAATGATAACTTCTTTCTGAATATGATATCTTTAACTTCGTTGTTCCACCAAGCTGTTCTTAATCTTGTCCTGCCCTACTATCTTGGTTCCACATTTATTTTACAGTGTGTTGAGCATGGCTGCCTTGAAAATTGACCATTCCTTATCTACACTTGAGTAATCACCAGAGATGTTCTTATGTAGCTTTCTGATTTCTTATTTGAATTCGTCTTTAACCTATTTTGCTGAAGCTTCCTATAAATGATATATGTTGTTACCTTTTTCATTTCTTATTTTCCTGCATGGTGAATTCATTTTTATTAAGACTGGTTTGTGCTCAGTATTAATGTCTTTATTTGGGCGTGCTCTTGAATCCATAATTTGTCTTCTGCCTGATTTCCTAAGTAGAATAAAGTCAATCTGAGAAGCTTGATCTATCCTGTTCCGTTTATACTAGGTTTTTATGTGGCTACGACGATGTTGGAAAAAACTCGTAATCCTTGTTCGGAGCATATGTTGAATAGGTGTTCACCATTTATATTACTTTATGTCACTGCATCCTTTAATGGCCACATGCATTCATCCCACCTATACATCCGTTGAAATCACCAATAACAATAAGTTCATCTGCTCACTGACTTTGTTTAACGTGTCTGCAAGGTTATCCAAACATTCGTCTTTGTCTTCATCGCTCTAAGTATCGTTACACGGGCGTATGTTTGGTTAATAGTCGTTGTTTTACTGCCTTCTTTGATCTATATTAGTATTTTTCTTTCTGAAATAAATTTAGTGTTGATAATGGCCTTCGATTTTTCGGGATGTAATAACAAATCCACACCATGTTTAGCATTTTCTCGCTGTTCGACACCACTCCATATTAGAATGAAATTGTCGTGTGTTCGTTTTGTGTTCTGTCACTTTTTCGTCGTATCTGCGAGTCCTAATAATTGAATATTTGATTTTTTCACCAACTCTACGAGAGCTGGTATTGTATTTCCTAGCCCACTAACATTTCAAGTCCCGAATTGCTCATGTCTGTTTCGTACTAAAGCTGTTATTAGCTTATTAGGTGTGTTTCCGCTGTGAGCGCTTACTGAGTTACGCTTCGCTTTCAATTTCCTCCATAATTCTCGAGCAATAGTACTTGAACAAATAAATTTCCTTCCAGCTTGCTGGACCTGTCGTAGGTTGATCCTTATTTGATCACACAGATTGTAAGAAACACACACAAAACTCATAACTATATCTCCAAATCGCAAGATATTTGAAATTGTCCACCAACTCCCATTTTTCATCATTAAAATATATTTATTTCTAAATAATAGTTTTATCTGTATGCATTATCTTTGTTTTTGCTAAGTTAATATATAAGTTGTGATTTTCACTATTCTATTGCGTTTAGTTTATTAGTTTTTCTGTAACATTATGTGCTGGGGATAGCAATACTGTATCATCAGCATATCGAATCTCTGGTATTTCATGACCACCGATATTTAGGGCATCATATTGCCCCTTGGTTATATTATCTCTGACATTTCTCAGTTCATTGTCGCGTACAGGTTAAACAAATAAGGGGACAGCGCACAGCCTTGAGGGACTCCTCAAGGGACTTGCTTGATGTCAATCTAGTTTTATGTCTCGCCATCTATTCTAATGACTGCTAGATAGAGGATTTTCTTAGTTGTACTACATGGGATGGAAAGCCCGTTTTCCTCATGATTTCCCAAAGTTTCAGACCGTCTCAGGCAAATTATAAACAGTAACGCCATATCTGTGGACGCGTGTGACACACTAACATAAAACTGATGTGCATTGGTTCGAAACAAGACCGGCTTATATACTGGTAAATTGCCATACAGTTACTAAGCTAGCGAGGCGACGCGCTTCAGACATTGTGGACCCTTTCATTCACCTGATATAGCATACAAAAGTATGCAGTGTAATGCATTGACTAGTGAGATTGCTTCTGTGATCTCTCCCTGTGGTGACAATTCAGAGTGTACGTGTTTTCTAGAAAGTCAGCAATGTGTGTGACAATAGAGCGTGGTATTCTATTCAGCGGACTTATATTCCTGATGCTAATTGTCTACTGGAGCAGACTTCAAATTTACCCAAAGATGTAAACAATTTTACTAGCGTAAACAGTTTACTGTATTCTAAGGTTTATGTATTAATAGTAAATGTCAAACTGACGTGTTCCGTTTCCATGCCAACGTGGCACATTGGAACACATTTATAGGCGCACATATCATGACAAAACGGCGCTGAAGTAAGAGATGTGGTTAGTATCAAACGGGCGCCCCACTGCTGACATATTGTCTCTTGTCAGGAGTTGGTCACTCCCCTGGAGGCAGGTGGTCACGAAATCATTATATCTTATGGTAGATTTGAACCCAATACCACCGGTCGGCAAATAGACTATTCACCGCTGGATTATTTTCTTGATCTCGTAACAAGTCATAGAAATGGAGGTCAGCATGGCCGAGTGCATAAACACACTCGCTCTTTACACTTCCGGTGTGAAGATGGTGAGGTGCGGGATCAATCCTTAGACCGGTTAGTTGGATTAAAATGACTTCTCGTCCTTGACTGGACGTAATATGCGAGTACCTCATAATTCGGGGTGGGTTCGTCTGATAGCAAGGGACAGTGGTAATAGGGACAGCTATACCACACGCAAAGATCAGTTCAGCATGGACTACGCTTGCATTCAAAGAGAGCGTACAAACAAGAAAGCCAAGTAAATATAATTTACTGTGGACTGTAAACGCGTTTTACTGCTTACCCTTACTGGCCAATTTGTGGGTGGACCCAGCATTACACCAGGTATATCAGCAATGGGACATATGGAGCCAGCATGACAAAGACCACTTTTCACCCCTCCTTGGGGCATCCTGGACAAACAACAGTCTAGCTAACGCATAGAAGAACGATTATTGACACACAATAGCCTGACTAAAGCTAGAGTAGGATCGGTCATTCACTTCCTGGACACATACCAGTCTGACTAACACATAGAGGATTTACCATAGTCATCATGGATATACGCTAGTCTGTTTTACCATAGAGAGTCTGTCATGGACATCCTGGACATACACTAGACTGGCTAACCTTAGAGGATGGAACATGGACATCCTGGACATACACTAGACTGGCTAACCTTAGAGGATGGAACATGGACATCCTGGACATACACTAGACTGGCTAACCTTAGAGGATGGAACATGGACATCCTGGACATACACTAGACTGGCTAACCTTAGAGGATGGAACATGGACATCCTGGACATACACTAGACTGGCTAACCTTAGAGGATGGAACATGGTCATTCTGGTCATACACTAGACTGGCTAACCTTAGAGGATGGAACATGGTCATTCTGGTCATACACTAGCCTGGCTAACCTTAGAGGATGGAACATGGTCATTCTGGTCATACCTTAGCCTAGCTAACCTTAGAGGATGGAACATGGACATCCTGGACATACACTAGACTGGCTAACCTTAGAGGATGGAACATGGTCATTCTGGTCATACACTAGACTGGCTAACCTTAGAGGATGGAACATGGTCATTCTGGTCATACACTAGCCTGGCTAACCTTAGAGGATGGAACATGGACATCCTGGACATACACTAGCCTGGCTAACCGTAAGGTATTTATCATGGACATCCTGGACATACACTAGACTGGCTAACCTTAGAGGATGGAACATGGTCATTCTGGTCATACACTAGACTGGCTAACCTTAGAGGATGGAACATGGTCATTCTGGTCATACACTAGACTGGCTAACCTTAGAGGATGGAACATGATCATTCTGGTCATACACTAGACTGGCTAACCTTAGAGGATGGAACATGATCATTCTGGTCATACACTAGCCTGGCTAACCTTAGAGGATGGAACATGGTCATTCTGGTCATACACTAGACTGGCTAACCTTAGAGGATGGAACATGATCATTCTGGTCATACACTAGCCTGGCTAACCTTAGAGGATGGAACATGATTATTCTGGTCATACACTAGCCTGGCTAACCTTAGAGGACGGGACATGGTCATTCTGGTCATACACTAGACTGGCTAACCTTAGAGGATGGGACATGGTCATTCTGGTCATACACTAGACTGGCTAACCTTAGAGGATGGAACATGGTCATTCTGGTCATACACTAGACTGGCTAACCTTAGAGGATGGAACATGGTCATTCTGGTCATACACTAGACTGGCTAACCTTAGAGGATGGAACATGATCATTCTGGTCATACACTAGACTGGCTAACCTTAGAGGATGGAACATGATCATTCTGGTCATACACTAGACTGGCTAACCTTAGAGGATGGGACATGGTCATTCTGGTCATACACTAGCCTGGCTAATCTTAGAGGATGGGACATGGTCATTCTGGTCATACACTAGACTGGCTAACCTTAGAGGATGGAACATGATCATTCTGGTCATACACTAGACTGGCTAACCTTAGAGGATGGAACATGATCATTCTGGTCATACACTAGACTGGCTAACCTTAGAGGATGGGACATGGTCATTCTGGTCGTACACTAGCCTGGCTAACCTTAGAGGATGGAACATGGTCATTCTGGTCATACACTAGCCTGGCTAACCGTAAGGTATTTATCATGGACATCCTGGACATACACTAGACTGGCTAACCTTAGAGGATGGAACATGGTCATTCTGGTCATACACTAGCCTGGCTAACCGTAAGGTATTTATCATGGACATCCTGGACATACACTAGACTGGCTAACCTTAGAGGATGGAACATGATCATTCTGGTCATACACTAGACTGGCTAACCTTAGAGGATGGAACATGATCATTCTGGTCATACACTAGCCTGGCTAACCTTAGAGGATGGAACATGGTCATTCTGGTCATACACTAGCCTGGCTAACCTTAGAGGATGGAACATGGTCATTCTGGTCATACACTAGACTGGCTAACCTTAGAGGATGGAACATGGTCATTCTGGTCATACACTAGCCTAGCTAACCTTAGAGGATGGAACATGATCATTCTGGTCATACACTAGCCTGGCTAACCGTAAGGTATTTATCATGGACATCCTGGACATACACTAGACTGGCTAACCTTAGAGGATGGAACATGGTCATTCTGGTCATACACTAGACTGGCTAACCTTAGAGGATGGGACATGGTCATTCTGGTCATACACTAGCCTGGCTAACCTTAGAGGATGGAACATGGTCATTCTGGTCATACACTAGACTGGCTAACCTCAGAGGATGGAACATGGACATCCTGGACATACACTAGACTGGCTAACCTTAGAGGATGGAACATGATCATTCTGGTCATACACTAGCCTGGCTAACCGTAAGGTATTTATTATGGACATCCTGGACATACACTAGACTGGCTAACCTTAGAGGATGGAACATGGTCATTCTGGTCATACACTAGACTGGCTAACCTCAGAGGATGGAACATGATCATTCTGGTCATACACTAGCCTGGCTAACCGTAAGGTATTTATCATGGACATCCTGGACATACACTAGACTGGCTAACCTTAGAGGATGGAACATGGTCATTCTGGTCATACACTAGACTGGCTAACCTTAGAGGATGGAACATGATCATTCTGGTCATACACTAGACTGGCTAACCTTAGAGGATGGAACATGGTCATTCTGGTCATACACTAGCCTGGCTAACCTCAGAGGATGGAACATGATCATTCTGGTCATACACTAGCCTGGCTAACCGTAAGGTATTTATCATGGACATCCTGGACATACACTAGACTGGCTAACCTTAGAGGATGGAACATGATCATTCTGGTCATACACTAGACTGGCTAACCTTAGAGGATGGAACATGATCATTCTGGTCATACACTAGACTGGCTAACCTTAGAGGATGGGACATGGTCATTCTGGTCATACACTAGCCTGGCTAATCTTAGAGGATGGGACATGGTCATTCTGGTCATACACTAGACTGGCTAACCTTAGAGGATGGAACATGATCATTCTGGTCATACACTAGACTGGCTAACCTTAGAGGATGGAACATGATCATTCTGGTCATACACTAGACTGGCTAACCTTAGAGGATGGGACATGGTCATTCTGGTCGTACACTAGCCTGGCTAACCTTAGAGGATGGAACATGGTCATTCTGGTCATACACTAGCCTGGCTAACCGTAAGGTATTTATCATGGACATCCTGGACATACACTAGACTGGCTAACCTTAGAGGATGGAACATGGTCATTCTGGTCATACACTAGCCTGGCTAACCGTAAGGTATTTATCATGGACATCCTGGACATACACTAGACTGGCTAACCTTAGAGGATGGAACATGATCATTCTGGTCATACACTAGACTGGCTAACCTTAGAGGATGGAACATGATCATTCTGGTCATACACTAGCCTGGCTAACCTTAGAGGATGGAACATGATCATTCTGGTCATACACTAGACTGGCTAACCTTAGAGGATGGAACATGATCATTCTGGTCATACACTAGCCTAGCTAACCTTAGAGGATGGAACATGATCATTCTGGTCATACACTAGCCTGGCTAACCGTAAGGTATTTATCATGGACATCCTGGACATACACTAGACTGGCTAACCTTAGAGGATGGAACATGGTCATTCTGGTCATACACTAGACTGGCTAACCGTAGAGGATGGGACATGGTCATTCTGGTCATACACTAGCCTGGCTAACCTTAGAGGATGGAACATGATCATTCTGGTCATACACTAGACTGGCTAACCGTAGAGGATGGGACATGGTCATTCTGGTCATACACTAGCCTGGCTAACCTTAGAGGATGGAACATGATCATTCTGGTCATACACTAGACTGGCTAACCGTAGAGGATGGGACATGGTCATTCTGGTCATACACTAGCCTGGCTAACCTTAGAGGATGGAACATGGTCATTCTGGTCATACACTAGACTGGCTAACCTCAGAGGATGGAACATGGACATCCTGGACATACACTAGACTGGCTAACCTTAGAGGATGGAACATGATCATTCTGGTCATACACTAGCCTGGCTAACCGTAAGGTATTTATTATGGACATCCTGGACATACACTAGACTGGCTAACCTTAGAGGATGGGACATGGTCATCCTGGTCATACACTAGACTGGCTAACCTCAGAGGATGGAACATGATCATTCTGATCATACACTAGCCTGGCTAACCGTAAGGTATTTATCATGGACATCCTGGACATACACTAGACTGGCTAACCTTAGAGGATGGAACATGGTCATTCTGGTCATACACTAGCCTGGCTAACCTTAGAGGATGGAACATGGTCATTCTGGTCATACACTAGCCTGGCTAACCTTAGAGGATGGAACATGGTCATTCTGGTCATACACTAGACTGGCTAACCTTAGAGGATGGAACATGGTCATTCTGGTCATACACTAGCCTGGCTAACCGTAAGGTATTTATCATGGACATCCTGGACATACACTAGACTGGCTAACCTTAGAGGATGGAACATGGTCATTCTGGTCGTACTACACTAGCCTTACTGAACATAGAGGCTCGATCATGGTCCCCGCTGCCATGAAGCCTGACCGGAACAAGATTCGACACTGCAAGCTGATCACGTCACTGCCTCGAGATGATGGTAGACCAAGTGCACCCACGTCTTGCACTCACCTCTGGGAAAGCTTACAGCGTGTTCCGAATGAATCGGTTACTTGTCTGTCGATGTGGAATGAAGTCATCATCAGATTCACGTTCTTCAAGTTGGTCGGGAGAGATCGACTCTAATCGAAAGGGTTCTAACAACTAAAACAACAGCCACAACAACAGCCACCTCAACATCCACAACAGCTTATCATTATTACGATACGTGTTTATGGAACATTCTTAGTCTGGACGCGATCTGGCACATGCCGATAGCAAATGTAATCATATACTTAGTGTTCACTTCTAAATATATACATGGTGCCTGAGTGGTCTGGTGTCCGCCTCACGTGCTGGACGTCCCGGGTTCAAGACCCGGTGAGGGCCGGGATTTTTATCACGTGGACTTATAGTAACATAAATTTCCCCTGGTCTCTGGGTAGTGGTATCGGACGCTCGTGTGTATTGTAGCATACGTAAGAAATCCTTTGGCAGTTGGAGATTGAAAAAATAGGAAGGAGCCTAACGGCGCTGCCCGGGCAAAATATCGAGTTAAAAATCTACCAAAGTATTTCAGGATCCTCGCCGGTGCTACGGAGGTCGTGCCCTGGGATGAGATTTTCCGGACTCAGGCTTGAGTTAGGAGTAGAACGGAGCACTTATGGGTTACACCCGTGTGCCGTGATGTTGATCAGTCGACTAAACTAACTTAAACTAAAGTAAACTTCTAAATATATAATGATAGCTAGTATATAAACGTAAATGTTGTCACATGGCAGAAATTGTTGTTGGGTTGTGAAGTGTTATATTTTTTTTTCTGGTGCTTTTGCCTCGACCACAAGTGGTCTGACTGGATGTCATGGCAGTAAGTAAAACAATAACATGGCTGGAGACACAGACATGTTTCCATAGTGACTCAATGAGTATGATCAAGAAGATAAAGAAAGGGTGGGTCCGAAGACAGTGGTTGTTGTCTCTGGAGAGGTCACGACTGGCAACAATTAATTTCATTTTCGTGCCAGGGCATGCGGGTGTAGAGGGAAATGATGAGGCTGACAAGCGCGCAGGTTGGGATACTGTGGAGGGCGGACGAGTCATGGACCAGGCTGACATTCTGAATGCTCTACGAGAAGTAAGTCGTTTGCGAGAACCAAGTGATGACTGTGAATTTACATCCATGGTCAGACTGCAAGAACAGCAAGTTAAAAGAGCTATGGCTAAACAAGAATACAATGCAGGAAGCCAAAGAAAAGTAACAAACCAACACAGAATTGGTGTCGATAGCCGCTACACCTGCGGGATTTACAGAGGAGGGGATCTGAATACGTATGGATTAAATGGTTCGACGTGCAATGAGGATGATCTGTCAGCTAACTAACTAACAAGCTAATTATGTATGGTTATATTTTCCCATATACTACTCCATGACATAATGAGAACAGTTCAATTCCCTGTCGCCTTTCATTCAAAGAAATTTAACAAAAAATTCATCTGGACTAATTTGATGAGACTGGACATGAGCTATTGCGAAAACATGATTATGCCCGTTTTTTTTTTTTTTTTTTTTTTTTTTTTTTTGGGGGGGGGGGGGGATTTTGACCTAGGACCAGTTTGAACGTTACTGAGCGGACTAGGCTCTATGCCAATACGATATCGTCCAGTTTATTATCAGATGCTGACAGTGCAAACTCACACCAGACACTAACTAGATTGTTCATACATCACATAAAAGAGTCTGAATGGAGTCAGAAAACAATGACACAAAAACTGGTACAGGTAGATAATAAGTCCAAATTTAATTCAGAGAATATCGTTTGGGTAACGAAGAAGCAGGTATAGGGTCGATACAAAATATCAATTGAGGAACACTTTGACGCCACTAAGACAGCTCATAAATAAACTCACACGTATTGTTTGGCTTCCATAGAAGTAGAAGAAAGAAGTGGAGAATGAAGGCCACACGGGACAATATACTAATTCAAAGCTGTATTTACCGAGATTTGAGCCTGATGCTTCCAAGTGACCACAGGGCCTCGCTTCATGAACAAGTGTACTTCGACGCATGACTAACTAGACAAGATAATCATCCAATGAAGAAAGCTTATGTTCATTTAGCTGTCCTAGAAACAGGTATATACAGAATAAAATAGTCCGTGTGTTGCCGGGGCCCATAAGGGAAGGAAGAATAGTAACACTGTTGCCTTCCATGCATGTCGTAAGAGGCGACTAAAGAGGCTTTGGGCTGAGACTTAGTCTATAGTCTATACTCTATTGGGACTTCCCGTCCCCAACATGTCGGATGGGCATTTAAACCGTTACGGCCTCTGGAGTGTTTACGCTTTTGGCTACGGTTTGCATTCGGATTTTCCTCATGGTTCCGAAGCCCTGCTACTGAGTGAGTGCGTGGTGTGACACTGTGAACTGTGAATTTCGCGTGGAATGCTTTTACATCTGTCCGTGGGTGTTTGTAGCGTGAACTGCATGTTCCGATGGATAGAGGCCAGCTGTTCTGGATTGACTGATTTGCATTTTCGGTTCACGTGTGCATTTTTCAGGAGACTCCTGGGAGTCGTCGCTGGAGCTACGGAGTTCGTGCCTTGTGCGGCACTTCCAGCGCGTCACCCTGCGGAGAAACCGAGCCATTTGGAATGAAACCCGGGTCAACGAAGTCTTTCTGGTGACTGCCAATTCCATTGATGAACTGTATCTTTCGTAGCTGACTTTTGTGTTGGCATTCTGGCTGCGGTATTATGCACAGTGTACCTGTGCGGGCTGTTGGCTTGCCGATACTCCTGTCTATTCAATTGTTCACATAGGGCAGTGAGAAGCATTTTATGTGATATTCACTTGCACAGGAACGAAGCATAATGGTGATGACTCGTTGCCGTGAAGTTGGAACCGAGACTAACTAACTAACTAATAACTAACCAACTAACTAACTAACTAACTAACTAACTAACTAACTAACTAACTAGCTAACTAACTAACTAACTAACTAACTAACTAACTAACTAACTAACTAACTAACTATATGCTAGATAAATAGTCTTCGAAGAAGTCCCATTTGGGTAGTGTCGGAGTGGCCAAAGTGTCAGCTCAGCTTGCTCTATAACTGGTCCCTGTCCGACTTTAATGAAGTGGTCCGCTTTAACTCTTTCGGTGACAAACAAAAAGTGGGTCCTGACCACACAGAAATTCATGGCAGAAGATTTGAAGTAGGAATGTGTCACAACAATGCTTTTAAAATGGTTAAAATATTAGCAAATTATGGATAACAAATGAAATTAAAATGGTAAATATTTTAAATATTTCACTTACCAAGGCGTTATTTATAATCCACAGTAGCTAATCCAGTTAAATTTGCTGAATACTGTTACACACACCCATTTTGTTCAATAATATCACAAGAACTGCACCACAACACCAATAAAACATACTTAAAACATAATATGTTTGAAGCACATAATGTTCACACAAAATGGAAAGTGTCAGTAACAAACCACTCAGATTGTACAGTGAAGAAGAATATAAACACTATTTTCTATTTACTTATTATTATTATTCTTTTGAATTTAATTATTTAAATACTCCTTAAATACTTTGTGATAGGCAAAACAAATTTAGGGGCTTATGTGCGGCCTATTAGCGAATTCATAATTCGATATGTGCCATCATATTATGACAAATTTTTTCTTTCAGTGGTGTTTTCCATTAATACGAAATAATCTGACTAACTGAATACATACTGCAAGTGGTTTCAGTTTTAGTATCTTTCACATTAGACAATATATGTAAAATGTGACACTTTAGACCTGGCATTCAATATGTTTAGACCCAGCCCGCCACTGGGAGCAAATATGTACTCGATAATTAGCCCACAAAGAATTGAGAGAGTCATAGCAGAGTGACATAGAATTGTGACATAATTAACAACCTCAGAAGTGTGTATAGACTAGGCAAACAGTACATGATTGTCGTAACTGGGTGATGTGGAAGCTGGTATAGGCTAAATAGGCTGCGATTGTCTTAGTTGAATGATGTGAAAGCTGGTATAGGTTAGATATTCTATGGTTGTCGTAGTTGAGAGACATGGAAGCTGATATAGGTTAGTTAGTTAGCCACGATTGTCATAGTTGAATGATATGAATTATGGCATAGGCTAAATAGTGAGACCATGACTGCCGCAGTTGGGTGATATGACAGCTGGTGTGGGCTAAATAGTCAGTCCACGAGGAATTCATAGTCTCGGTTGGTGCGACACAAAAGCTAGTATATATTAGATTGTCTATGGCTATCGTAGTTAGGTAATGCGTAAGCTGGTAAGAGCTAGATTGTCAGTCCTTGGGGAAAACATAGGGTTCGATGTAGGTGACACTGAAGCTTGTACAAACTAGATAGTCAGTCCATGAGGAATGCAAATTGTCAGCTGGGTGAAGAAGAAGCTGGTGTCGGATAGATGGGCAGTCAATGATTGTCTTAGTTGGGTGATGTACAAGCTGATTTAGGCTAGCTAGTCTATGGGCAACTCAAGTTTTAGGTGACATAGATGTAAATATAAATTATCATTAGGTTTTCATCCAACAGTTTATCTAAATTTGTTCGCCGTCACGGTATCAGCCACTCTCGAGTCTGCTGAATAACATTCAAGCCGTAATTCCCGCTGTATCATCGCTTACAAGGGATAATACTGATATTTAATGGTGATTACTGTAACAATATCTGTTGAGGTAGGACGAAATATTGTCACACCGTTTATTTCTGGACCAGTTCCACCATGCCACGGGTGTAGTAGTCTCCCGACACCTCAAACACCTGGACTCTTCTTTCCTCCCCACACACTTGACCCAGGGACGTGCCCTCAAATGGCCCCTCCCAGACTACAAACTCAAGTCATGTGACGTCCTAATTAAATCACAACAAATGTATTGTATAACACTGGATAGAGGACAAGGGCAGGTTAAGACAGTTGCTGGAGTAAGGATAGTGATAAGGATGATATAGCTGATTCAGGTCTGAGCTGTCACCCTTGGGCTTCTCAAGATAAGTCTATCCGTCGGTTATCTTGAGTAGCTCACCCGGCGTCCCTTGGGCTTCTTTCCCAGAGTGGCCATTTGGCGGGCAATATGGTGCTGATCGATGTCTCTCACAAACACATCCGGTCTCTGGTGTAGACTGGGTAGACGATATTCATGGTGGCTCTCCCATGGACGGTCATTTCACAAACAAAGTCAACAAAGTTCAAAGGCCTGATTACATACCAGACCCCACTATCTCGACCTCGTAGAAAATCACAGTGATCGTATAACTGGAGGACAGTCTCTATAGTAATGTTCGTAGGTGTTCGTACCACTACAGATGTGTGCCATAGACACTTGCAATATAAGTTACTGGCACCACAGTATCGTCACATCGGAGCATAAGAGCTCACACACCAGATGATCATACATTGTTCGGTCGCATCATGGCCTGGTATTGCTTATAGCACCATGTCAACAAATAACATGAAACAATCTTATTTGCGGGTGTGCTGGCTTCATCGTCGATGGCATCCTTGGTCCACACTAGGAGGCTGACCCTGCAAGGAGAACAACTATTGACACGCTCTGCAACAACCTTTGGCGCAAGACATATACATGAGCAGCATGCCCTCAGCTGTTGGCAGCCACATTTATCATGGGCTGCCCACCTATTCTTCATATCTGGAGCGAAAGTGGAGACGTATGTGAAGGGGATCCTATCTTGTCAGGTGGTATCAGGAACCACCTCGTCTTTGAAGCCTTAAGTTCCAGTGTGTATAAGTCCAGTGATAGTATCATAAGAGACATCCGGACCCTACATACACACCCTTCCGTATTCATCTCCCTCTCCCTTCACCACACGTACAGGTATACACTTCCGCCAGGCGTAATGATCATCTCAAGGGGGATATGTGTCATGTCTGTCTATCCCTCTTTCAATCCATCCTCCACGTTCTGTTCTCCCTTTTCCAGGCCAAGGCGACCCGTGGTGTCTAACACTCATCCTTTCTGAACTAGCCTGTTAGCGGTAGGCGCTTACTGGCTTCGCCCCTCTTTTAAAGAAGGCACATAATTATGGCACACATGGGACCTCCCTTTTCTAGAAGATAAGTGTCACAATGTTTATTCATGACCTACTTCTCATGTAGAAGGTGGTTATTTAATCCTGTTCGATCGCCCCCTCCCAGCGGTTTAATCATATTGACGGGTATTCCGAGATGGTGTGATCAACCTTATACATGTGTGCTGGCTGTTTCCTCTACTGCTATATTCGCCCCCTCTCTTTCCCTATCCTCGTAAAAGAAAATCCCTCCAGGCTGTCACTTCTTAGTGTTACTTCGTTAGGACAAGCAAAGAATAGAAGAGAGTAAGCGCATCCGGCACTCGCACTGACCCATGTCATATGCCCACGCAGTATCACACGATCGGGTCACGTATCCGTATGAGACAACCAGTCGTCCACTTTGACTCAACCAAATGCCGTTCACTCTGACAACAAACCACACCCAGCCATCATGTTTCACTACTCTTGACCGGATTCGAACCCGCCTGCTCAACGCAACCAGGTACTACGCGCAATTAGGCCGCGAGCATCGGGCCACGAATGTGAGCTTCCCAGAATTAGGCCTGTTTATAATCAAACTACTCGGCCGAAAAGAGGCTTCACGAATAACGGCTACAGCATTCTGTGTACGTCGCCTACGAACCGTTTTACTTCGTGTAATTACCTCGGTCCGCTATCGTTACCAGCAACAATTACAACCGTTCATTGCTCGCTCATTAACTATGCGGGCGTCGCGTCGCTGTGTCCGACGCACGAACTGGGGTCACGTTAGCGCGTTGAATGAGGGCACTCGGTTACGCGTTAGTATTAAAAATAAAGATCAACCTTATTATAGGAAAGAAACCTTGCATCCCGCCATCAAGAACTTGTCGAGTGCCTTTAAGCACTATGAAGACAATAGAGCTTGCTGGAAAAAGACGTCCTTTCCTCTGAATGATCACAGCACAACTACTCGCCCCCCGAACTCGCCGCCTGCTTACCTTGGCGTCTCGGAACACACCACGAGACCCAAGAGAAAGTCCACTTTTGCATGACGCCCACTTTTCTCGGAGATTATATGTTGTAATCACGAGAAAATTGAGTTTCCCAAGTGCGGAACGCTCAGAATAACCAAGAATTCTCTAGAACAGCCTTTCTAGAAAGTAACAGAACAATACAGAAGGGGTTCCTCCCTCTGAGTTTCTCGTAGATAAAAATAACTAGGTGTCAGCGTCTCAGAACTAGGGATAGAATAGACTCGGGTTCAGACAGGATGTGGAGTGCACTCACAGAACAAACATAACTCCACGTTCGAACATTATCAATCTAGTTTAATGTAATGTCGATCTGGCGAATAGTCGTTTCGCTCTTCTTTCATCACATATTACATACACATAGACAAAGCATCATACAAGCCATACATTACAGTATCTGTCTATCATAAACAACTTATAGTAATCTAAAGTAATCTCTAATAATCTCTAAATGTATGTCCCTTAGAAGCTAAACCCTCCTTCCTGTCCAATGTCCAGTAGCCGTCTGCCTCTCGACTTGCGTCGGGTGAACACGTGGGGCTAGCTCTCTCGAGTAGCCCGTGGAGGTTACTCTCTCACGCTTCAGGCGGGTTGCGCCTGCAGTAAGGCGATTCGACCCCTTTTCTCTCGAATGTTGCTGTACTTGTCTCCCTTCTTTGTGCGTAGTTTCTTTCCTCTGTTGTATCCCTTTAGGTACTAATGTGAGACCTTGACACTAGGATAATCCCGGAACAAACCAATATAGAAGGACAAGTCTCCGGGCGATTTCGCGACACTAAGCTCTCGCTTAAGAGAGTCGACCCCGTGATTATCACCCGCCCGAAGCTCTGTACGAACCGACTCAACCTCCTATTCCGAGGTAGCATCAGAGACAGAAAAGGAACTCCCACCTATACTGTAACGTCGACGGAATTCTCGCGTCATCTTTGCGCAACTTTGGAGCGT
Organism: Cepaea hortensis; assembly: GCA_963921405.1. Classification (NCBI taxonomy): domain Eukaryota; kingdom Metazoa; phylum Mollusca; class Gastropoda; order Stylommatophora; family Helicidae; genus Cepaea; species Cepaea hortensis. Next base: position 18,760 of record CAWUFQ010000638.1, read on the forward strand.
TGCTTTCAGTGCCTTCTCTTTTGAATGCGGTACTGGTTATACCAGTTTTAGAGGTTGGAGTCGTCGGTATCCTGAGCCATACCAGACTAGGCCAACCCCGTCCGACATAGTTTATCAGGCAGCATCTCACCACGAGACTCTAACCGTCGATCCCCTTTACCCCAATCCCAGGGAGAAAAGTCCGAATTCCTTCGCCCCTCCTTATATCTTTCCTAATAAGTAAAGGAGATTCCCTATCCGTGCCAGGACCATTATACGTTTCCACAGCGACAGCCATCGCCATGAGGTGGAAAGAATTATCATGGAACTCTGCTTATATTTCCTGAGAAGGTTTATGTGGAAAATCTTGGATTTTTCCATGATCCGTATTTTCTAATTGGTGCGAGACACTACCCATTCCACTGGGAAGAGGCCTTGGCAACCAATTTCGAGTTTGTTGTACCCCATAGGGAGCAACCATATGGAGCAACAATAGGAATCTCTTTCCCACCTGAAGAGAACTATCTTTCGTCATTCTGTTGTAGTAGGCCATATGTCTCTTTCTGGCCTTCCTCAAATTCTGATTCGCCAAAGTCCATCCCTTCTTGAGTTTCCTCCTTAACTCCTCGGCGTACTTATAGGATAATACTGCCTCTTCCGACGTTCCCTCCTCCGTCCAACACCTAAATAAGGCTTCCAATGGACCCTTGATTGGTCGCCCGAACAGCAGTATAGCAGGTGGCAGACCTGTTGATCCATGGTGTACCTTGTGATAGGCAAACAATGCAGCGGGGATACACTCATCCCTCGTATCCGGTTTTTCTAGGGCAAGTTTAATGAGCATGGTCATTAACGTGCCGTTAAACCTCTCCACTTGCCCATTAGACTGAGCGTGGTATAGACTTGTATGTATTTGGTTTTTATGAAATATGTAGAAAACCTCTTCCATCAACTTACCACAGAACTGGAAACCATTATCAGTCAATATTTGACTGGGGAATCCCAATCTCGTGAAGGCCTCCATAAGTGAGTCAGCCACTCTTTCAGAGTCTATGGTGGTCAACGGTATTGCTTTTCCCCACATGGAACAGCAATCTACCATCGTCAAAATATACATGTTCCTCTTCCTAGTCCTGGGAAGAGGACCCACAAAATCGATGGCGACTTTCTCAAAAGGAGAGTTCATTATAGGCATTTCACAAAGACCACAGGCGCTGTCCAATGTTTGGGTGCTACTCTTTGGCACTCTGTGCACGATTTAACATACTGAGGCACGTCTCCCGTCATTTCTGGCCAGTGGTAGTGGCAGGAAATCCGTTGGGGTGTCGCCCCGATACCAATGTGTCCACTGAGGGAAATGGTATTCACCATATGAAGTTTCTGGGACCTATAGTCCTTCGGGACAACCAGCTGCCCATGCTGATTATCCTCTCTTCCGACTCTACTAAATAACAACCGGTTCTTCATATGGTACTGGCTCCGTTTTTGTGGGTCAGCACTCTTGGGCAACTTATTAAAGCAAGCTTTCATTGTCGGATCCTGTTTCTGAGCTTCTCTTAACTCCCCAGGCAGAGGATTAGAAACCACAGCTTCCTGCTGCTCCTCTCCCTGTTGTGACCTGGTCTGCATAGCCCCAACTAGTACGCGGCTCTTGGGCACTCCCAGGAATACGTAGCGAAAACTTAAGATCATGGAGAAAATGGGGTCGAGTAATACTGCCGCCCGAATGGTGCCGGTCACATACTTAGACCTAGTGTCTATCTTAGAAATCGGCAAAGATAGTGCCACCGCACTTTTCATCACCAGCTGTTCTGGTTTCGCTAAGTGTGATGCTATTACGGCCTCAAACTGCAAGCCTGTGTCGTACAAACAGTGTACGTTTTGGCCGTTCACCTCTATTAGATCGACCACTGGTGGTTTTTCGAGTTCCAGGTTGTCGTCACCCTCCTCTACCTTCTCGTTCGATCCTTCCTTGCTCTCAGCGAGACAGGCCGCAAATTTTGAATCCTTTGGCTTGTTCTTAAAATCCACTGTGTTATGAGTGGCTGTCTTGCAGATCCTACACCACCTTTCACTCCATTTCCTCTTCGGAGATCCGGACTGACTATTACTGTCGGGTGTCTTTCCTGGAACCGTATCTATGGTATTAGCCTTCCTAGTGTTATTTGAGAGACCATTCTTCTTCTTCCCAGTACCTTTTTCTGGAGATCTTGAACTATGTTGCACCGGTTCAAAAGCCTCACCATGCGCTAGCACGTATCTCTTCGATAAATTGTTGACTATGTCCAACTTCTCCGTCCATTTGCCACCAAGAATGTCTGCAAGGGCTTGAACATTTACATTTTAATCTGTCAAGGACCATTAATTCCTGTAGACTGTCATGTTCGTTACTAAATCCAGCGAACACCATCCACGTCAATAAATATGACTTAAGTCGCACATCATATGCTGCATACATTTCTCCCGGCTCTCTCTCTCTCTCTCTCTCTCTCTCTCTCTCTCTCTCTCTTTCTCTCTCTCTCTCTCTTAGCCGTTCGAAACTTCTTTCTATACGTCTGAGCAGTCATTTCATACATTTTCAACATCGCATTTTTCAATGCATCAAAATCGTTCTCCATTCCCGGTGGCAATCTCGAGTATCTTTCATAAACCTTTCCCTTGAGGCATTGGGGAAGCTTAAGATTCAATTTCTCTTTTTCTATTCCAATTGCAAGTGCCATCACAGTGAACTTTTGAAGGTACTGATCCATCTTTTCTTTGTGTTCATCGGATGCTGCTAATGAGAATTTCATTGTATGATATGCTCCCCTTCTGGGAGTTGGTGAGCCTGGTATTGAATCTCCACCCACTGCTCCCTGTGGTTCTCAAGCAGTTTGTGCATTCACCGCCAACTCTTTCATCCGGAATTCATGTTCCCTCACTGCGTTTCGGTCTTCTTGTTTCATCTCAAGTTTCTGGGTTTCTCTTTCTGCCTCCAATTTCTTAGCTTCTCGTTCTAGTTTCTTGGCTTCTCGCTCTGCCTCCAAATCCGTATCTTTCTAACCAACTTCCTCTTTTCTAAGGCCAGCTTACGAGCCTCCTGCTCGTTTTCCGCAAAAATTTGATTTTTAAGGTCATGCATCTTTCCCATCTCAACATACGCCTGTGAGACCTGGACACTTACTAAACAAGCTGAACAGCGTATAAATGCATTTTAATATAAATGTTATAGTCGAGTTCTATGAATATATTGGGTAAAGAAAAGAACAAATGCATCCTTACTTCAAGAGCTGAGTATTGAAGAAGGTTAGCTATTAAAGACGATAAAACAAAGAAAATGGAAATATTTTGGTCACTTAAAACACCATGAAAGTTTGGAAAAAACAATAATGGAGGGTATATGCATGGGAAGAGAGGAAGAGGAAGGCCAAAGAGAAGATGGGTGCAGGATGTGACAAATGATCTCCAGATGGGTGTATCGGACGCGAGACATCTTGCTTATGATCGAGAGGTTTTCCGGAAGGTTGTTATGGGAGCGAGGTTCTGCAAAGGACATGTTAATGAATGAATGAATGAATCGAATGTCATTGGTTCCTTGTCTCGTATCATTCTGGGAAAACTATCTCTTGCCAGGTATTTCTGGGTCCTGGTTGGGGGAGATCGCCTGTTGATCATTTATTTACAGTCTGTAGGTATTGAATTGGATCATAGTGGATGAGGTTTGAGGATGATCGTCTGCCAATGGCTGGAAATACTCACCTGTATCTCCTTATGTATATTGCAGGATCCTCCTTTTCTAACTATACTACATTGAGAATTATTCAACTATCGAAAAATGTACCGTTGTAACGAGAGTTGCCTGAATCCTAAGTTTGACATAAGATGAATACCAAGATTTTGCGTTGTTGACTGTGTAGTTGGTTTAAGAGTAGGATTTCTACCTTCGGCTGTCTACGTGTATACAGTCATTCCAAGCGATTGGAGACAAAATCAATTTTAATGAGATATATTCTTCTCTCGGACCATTTCAATTAAACTCTTTAATGAGATATATTCTTCTCTCGGACCATTTCAATTAAACTCTTTAACAGTTATTCCCACACTCTTCAAATTATTCTTTATTAAACCTGTATTTTTATCACTTTAACTTGCCCTTTTGGTGAGTCACGGATGTAGTTAATCTATCGTACGTCTGATTTTGATATATGTGGCTAACTAAACTATTATCCTATTCCACACTTCTTTAATCAAAGTATAATTTTCCGCTAGGTGTTTACATTGTTAACACGTCTGTCTGGGAGTGTTTGGAGTAGATTAGGAAATTAATTTTCATATTATTTCATAAAATAGAGTCGACTATCTGTGTTTTTGCATAAGATCTGCTGCGATCTTATGATGCTGGCTATATCTGATACTATCACATAGTATATGTGAATGTCTAATATTTCGTGACCACATCGGATGTTTCTATGATTGGAATAACCACCTGTTGTATTTAGAACATGTTGTGAAATAACACAGCTCTGTTTCTTTATGTTTGAAATAACGATTGTGCTTTTCTGTTTAGAGAAGCCAATTTACAACTTGGAGACCAGTTTGCTGCAGATAGTGGGTCGTTTGTGAATATGTTGACTGGTAACCAAAGCCAAACACAACAAGACAGTTTCAGTGTGGATACTTTACAGAGTCGCTCTAGCAATGTACCCGCTTCAAATGTAGTAGTTTCGCCAACAAAAATTGAAGATGCAACTATTACATCATTCACATTAATTAAGCGAAGGAAAGTTGAAAGTACGAATATTAATTCTGAAACATCAACGAAGAAACCAATGGCATTAAAGAAACCGACTATTGGTTTACAACAATCCGTCACTGATTCAGCCAAACGCAAGAACAAAACGATCGCTTCGGTCAATGTGAAGTCAGAGAAAATAAAAAACACAACTGCTGTTACTATTTTGTATAAATTACCAAATCGGACAGAAAGGGACAAGAATCTTAGAGAAAACAGGCAATGGATCCAACAGAAACACTGAACATAAAGTAACGCTTTTTACAACAGTCCTTTATTTGACCAACGGAGGCCTGGGGAATCAGATGTTCAGGTATGCTTCCTTACTAGGCATCGCTCGAGCACAGGATCGGCAATTGGTTGTCTCGCCTGGGTCTGATCTCCAAAACACATTTAAGCTGCAACACGTAGCTGACCTGCCAGAGTCCAAAGGGTAAGAAATGTCAATGTGCAAACTTTAGTTATCAAACACTTGATGCATGGTGTCTCAGATTATTCGTAGTCTGTCACTCTGCTGAATTTTGTGTTGCTTCGTTTAGTGTGTTTTCTTTGCAACGAATCAATAGCATTATACACGGAAACTTTCAGAAGTAGTCCAGTCTCACAGACTATGCCACTTGCGATCGTGGAACACCGATGTTGACCCCTGCCTATATCTTACAAACTGCCCTGACAGAAAGAAGAAATTTGGCCCACAGGATAAACTTCTGGATAAACTCAAGGGGGAAAAGGGAGGGGGGGGGGGGGGGTGGCGAAGACTTAATTCAACCGTGCAGGAATAAGATCCAGTGCTCAAGCATAATAGATACAACACAGATAGAATCGCAACATAGTTCACAAACTCAATTGCACCGGCTGTTACTTAGATATGTGGATACCATAATAACACACTATCATCATGAAGTATCTTGCCGACTAGCGTTGGCGATCATGCTTCTCCACATCTTTGGTCTCCAGCATTATGTATTAGTTCGTGCGCTGGCGTCTTTCGTGTCATGACATAAGACTGGCAAGCCATTTCTCTTGCTGCCTTCCTGTATATTTTTCCCCACAAGTATTTCCAATTGTCTCATTTTACAGCTTTTCACTTCCCCATGTGGCCCCAAAAATCACGATTACTGCTTTTGTATGTTGATGCACCTCCTGAATTATGTAATTCTATCTTTATTGCAATCCCAAAGAAATCAGGAGCCTTGGAATGTTATAAACGTCCAACAATTAATATAATGAGCCACATTACGAAGAGTTTGCTAAGAATTATCATGCAAAGAGTTAGGAAGTACATTCAACCCGAAATAGGTGAAGAACAATGTATTTTTGTAGAAGGCAAGGGTATAGTAAATGCAGTGTATATGCTGAGAATATTAATTGCATGTTCTTTAGAAGTAAACAAAGACCTACTTCTTTGCTTTATTGACTAAACAAAAGCTTTCGATAAAGTAAGACATGTCAACATGATACAGATTCAGGTAGATCTACAAATTAATGGGAAAAACTTTAGACTTAGCTGCCATAAGTAATGATAATGAAGTAGGTCAATATCAGCCTGTTAAGAGAGTTGTGAGGCATGAATGTGTAATGGTTCCGGATCTTCTTTTCCCCTGTACAGTGAAAATATTTTCAGAAATTTATAAGATACTAGCTGACCCTGCCCGGCTTCGCCCAGACCCTGGTGGGGAGCATCTCATTTAATTCATATAAGTAGTCATATAAGTTCTCGTTCCCGTTACCGACTATCTGTCTGTCTGACTGTCTGTCTGTCTGTCTGTCTGACCCAGCCCGTCTTCGCCCAGACCCTGATGGGGAGCATGTCATTTAATTCATATAAGTAGTCATATAAGTTCCCGTTCCCGACTGTCTGTCTGTCTATCTATCTATCTGTCTGTCTGTCTGACCCAGTCCAGCCCATGGTGGAGAGCATCTCATTTAAATCATATAAGTAGTCATATAAGATCCCGTTCCCGACTATCTGTCTGACTGTCTGTCTGTCTTGAGTAAATGGAGGAGGGAGGAGGAAGAGGGAGGTGGAGGAGGGAGGAGGAGGGCGGAGACAGGAGGAGTAGGGAGGAATAGGAGGGAGGAGGAGGGATTAGGAGGAGGAGGGAGGAGGAGGAGGGAGGAGGAGGGAGGAGGAGGGAGCAGGAGGAGGAGAGGGAGGAGGAGAAAGAGGGAGGAGGAGGAATGTGAAGGGAGGAGGAGGTAGAGTGAGGAGGAGGGAGGAGGAGGTAGAGGGAGGAGGAGGAGGGAGAAGGAGGGAGGAGGAGGGAGGAGGAGAGAAGAAGAGGAGGGAGGAGGAGGAGGAGGAGGGAGGAGGAGAGGGAGAAGGAGGGAGAGAGGAGAAGGGAGGAGGAGGGAGGAGGAGGAGGGAGGAGGCAGAGGGAGAAGGAGGAAGGAGGAGGAGGGAGGATGAGGGAGCAGGAAGAGGGAGGAGGGAGAGGGAGGAGGAAGAGGGAGGAGGAGGAGGAAGAGGGAGGAGGAGGATGGAGGAGGGAGAGGGAGGAGGGGAAGAGGAAGAGGGTAGGAGGAGGAGGAGAAGAATGGAGAAGGAGGGAGGAGGAGGGAGTAAGAGGAAGAGGGAGGAGGAGGAAGGAGGAGGGGGGAGGGAAGAAGGAGGAGGAAGAGGGAGGAGGAGGGAGCAGGAGGAGGAGGGAAGAGGGAGGAGGAGAAAGAGGGAGGAAGAGGGAGGAGGAGGGAGGAGGAGGAGGGAGGAGGAGGGGGAGGAGGAGGAGGGAAGAGGAGGTAGAGGGAGGAGGAGGAGGGAGAAGGAGGGAGGAGGAGAGAAGAAGAGGAGGGAGGAGGAGGAGGGAGGAGGAGGAGGGAGGAGGAGAGGGAGAAGGAGGGAGAGAGGAGAAGGGAGGAGGAGGGAGGAGGAGGGAGGAGGAGGAGGAAGGAGGCAGAGGGAGAAGGAGGAAGGAGGAGGAGGGAGGAGGAGGGAGAGGGAGAAGGGGAAGAGGGTAGGAGGAGGAGGAGGGGAGAGGAGGAGAAGAATGGAGAAGGAGGGAGGAGGAGGGAGGAAGAGGAAGAGGGAGGAGGAGGAAGGAGGAGGGGGAGGGAAGAGGAGGAGAGAGGAGGAGGGAGAGGGAGGAGGAGGGAGGAGGAAGAAGGAGGAGGAGGGAGGATGAGAACGCAGGAGGAGGAGGAGGAGGGAGGAAGAGGAAGGAGGAGGGGAGGGAAGAGGAGGAGAGAGGAGGAGGAGGGTGAGGAGGAGGGAGGAGGAAGAAGGAGGAGGAGGAGGGAGGATGAGAACGCAGGAGGAGGGAGAGGGAGGAGGATGAGGAGGAGAGAGGAGGTGGAGAGAGGAAGAGGTAGAAGGAGGAGGGAGAAGGAGGAGGGAGGAGAAGGAGGGGGAGGAGTAGGAGGAGGAATGATGAGGAGGGAGGAGGTAGAGGGAGGAGGAAGAGGAGGGATGTGGAGGACGGAGGAGGAGGGAGGAGGTAGAGGGAGGAGTAGGAGAAAGGAAAAGGGAGGAGGAGAGAGGAGGAGAAGTGAGGAGGTAGGAGGAGGAGGTAGAGGGAGGAGGAGGGAGGAGGTAGAGGGAGGAGGAGGATGGAAGAAGGAGGAGGTAGAGGGAGGAGGGGGAGGGGAAGAGGAAGAGGGTAGGAGGAGGAGGGAGGAGGAGGAGGGGAGAGGAGGAAGGAGGAGGAGGGAGGAGGTAGAGGGAGAATGAGGAGGGGAGGAAGGAAAGGGAGGTGGAAGAGGAGGAGGAGGTAGGAGGAAAGAGGTAGGGGGAGGAGGAGGTAGAGGGAGGAGGAGGAGGAAGGAAAGGGAGGCGGAAGAGGAGGAGAAGGGAGGAGGGAGGAGGCAGAGGGAGAAGGAGGAGGAGGGAGGAGGAGGAGGAGAAGGGAGTAGGAGGAGGGAGAGGGAGGAGGAGGGAGGAAGGAAGAGGGAGGAGGGAGAGGGAGGAGGAAGAGGAGGAGGGTGGAGGGAGGAGGTAGAGGGAGGAGGAGGGAGGAGGTAGAGGGAGGAGGAAGAGGAGGGAGAGGGAGGAGGAGGATTGAGGAGGGAGAGGAGGAGGGAGGAGGAGGAGGGGAGAGGAGGAGGAGGAGGAAGGAGGGAGAGGAAGGAGGGAGAATGAGGAGGGGAGGAAGGAAAGGGAGGTGGAAGAGGAGGAGGAGGTAGGAGGAAAGAGGTAGGGGGAGGAGGAGGTAGAGGGAGGAGGAGGAGGAAGGAAAGGGAGGAGGAAGAGGAGGAGAAGGGAGGAGGGAGGAGGAGGAGGTAAAGGGAGGAGGAGGGAGGAGGAGGAGGAGAAGGGAGTAGGAGGAGGGAGAGGGAGGAGGAGGGAGGAGGAGGAGAGAGTAGGCGGAGGGAGGAGGCGGAGGGAGCAGGAAGAGGGAGGAAGAGGGAGGAGGAGGAGGGAGGAGGAAGGAGGAGTAGAGAGTGGGAGGAGGGAGGAGGCGGAGGGAGGAAGAGGGAGAAGGGAGGAGGAGGGAGGAGGTAGTAGGATGATTGATTGCCATCCCACCAGGTTAATATGTTATCGCGGACCTCAGAGAGAAGTGTCTATGTAGAAGACCATTTCCTGGACGTACGTATTTTGGGAGGGGGAGGAGGGAGGAGGGAGGAGGAGGAAGAAGAAAAAAAAACTACGACAGTTGGCATCTCTGGAATGAAAGGAAGGCGTGTAGAAAATTTCATCTCAATCGGATGGGCCGTTCGCGAGCGCATAAAGGACATACATACAGACAGAGATACATAAATACATACAGAGATACGCACATCCTAATTTATATATAAGATGAAAGGAATCATCACTGGGGGCCGTAACACCAATAACATTAGGTATGCATATGACAAAGTATTGATTGCAGAAAATGAGCAATTTCTTCAACATTTTGTAGATGCGGTTGTGGCACACAGTGAACATCTAGGGGTGGAATTAAATTGTAAAAAGACACAGATTATTATCGTCACTAGCAAGAAGGAAATACCACAAGCTTATCTTAAGCTAGTAAATCGGTACAATTATCTCGGAACAGTCATAACATCTGCTGGGAGATGTCTTAAAGATATGAAAACAAGAATCCCCATGGCAAAGGTTGCCTTTTGTAAGATGGAAAACATACTGACCAATAAAAAGATGTCATGTGCAACGAAAAAAAATAATGTTGCGGTGCTACATAGAGCCTCTACTTATGTACGGATGTGAAGCGAGGACAATGAGCAGACAAGCTGAAAAACATCTGGTGGCTGTGGAAATGAGGTTTGTGTGTGTGTGATGTGTGTGTGTGTGTGTGTGTGCGTGCGTGCGTGCGTGCGTGCGTGCGTGCGTGCGTGCGTCTGTCTGTCTGTGTGTGTGTGTGTGTGTGTGTGTGTGTGTGTGTGTGTGTGTGTGTGTGTGTGTGTGTGTGTGTGTGTGTGTGTGTGTGTGTGTGTGTGTGTGTGTGTGTGTGTGTGTGTGTGTGTGTGTGTGTGTGTGTGTGTGTGTGTGTGTGTGTGTGTGTGTGTGTGTGTGTGTGTGTGTGTGTGTGTGTGTGTGTGTGTGTGTGTGTGTGTGTGTGTGTGTGTGTGTGTGTGTGTGTGTGTGTGTGTGTGTGTGTGTGTGTGTGTGTGTGTGTGTGTGTGTGTGTGTGTGTGTGTGTGTGTGTGTGTGTGTGTGTGTGTGTGTGTGTGTGTGTGTGTGTGTGTGTTGTGTATCCCTTACGGGACGTTGCAGTGAACACCAGCATTTTTCAGCTGCTGTTGATGTACTAGGTAAGTGTTACGTTCAGTTGTTTGCCATTGATTTCTGAATGACCGGCTCCCATACCAGCACGTTATAACACAACGCGACACGGTCTGCTGCACAAATTGGTCGCAGCTGGTACCCGGCTCACGAACCGCGTTCGCAAGCCTTCAGCCACGGAGCCGACTGAGCCGTAATGAGGTTACTGAGGACAATACAAAGAGTACCATGGACAGACATTTAAAGCAACAAACAAACAAACAACAAACTTCGTGACAACTGGCAAGTGCGAGGAGAAGATAACAAGGGGAAGGCAGAGAAGTAAATACCTGGATGGATTGGGTACGTATGGTCGAGACATGAACACTGAGCTGATCCACAACTCTGGTGATGGAGTGAGATGGCGGCATGGCAGGGGATGATGATTCTGATGTTAAGGGGCTCCATTGACCTGTGCTACCAGTTCGACCCAGACTTAAAATGGATAATAGAATATGTCGCGGCCGCTGTGATAGTAACAACATCGCCCAAACAGTGATGATTGATGTATAAAAATATCGGGCTCGCACCATATACCCGGTACGTCTCAAGGTCTTTTACGGTGTCATTTGCGTATTTGTTTATATTTAATGTGAGCCTGTGTTATGAAATGTCCCAAATTATGTTCATTTCTATTTCAGCGAAATTTCCTTTGCTGCTTTTGGTTCTACTATTTCTTTATATAATCTGTCACATTCTTCCGTATCTGGATTTTCCTTTCTCTCTTTCATCCATCGTCTGTAGAATTTCATTTCTATTTTGCAGTTCTATCTACAGAAATAACGAGTTATGTCTGTTCTAATTATCATGTCAACATAAACCATTGTTCGTCAATAATGTGCATTATCCCTGTGGTATTATTTATGTTTTGTGCAGTAAATTTGTAAAGTAAAAATAAATAAAAGTAAATGGAGCATTTTAAAGTAAAAAGTAAAAAAAGTACAGTACACATTTAACCCGCCTTAAGTTGTATTGAGCATATGGTAATGGCGTCATATGTGTACATAAAAACAGACACTTGATGTGTAATGTGATCAATGTTGCACTGGCCGCCTCAAACTTCCAGAAACATGTTCCGCTCCCCATTATAGGCAGGGTGTACCTGGGAGGCCAAGTCTGTTTGTAATATCCGCTTCGATGATAATTCGAACCCAGGAGAACGGGACCTGCAGGCCGGCGTGAGAGCTACTGCGCTACCTGGCTGCTTTGGTGATATTACACCTTTCCATACATACTTTGGTGTAACTCATGCTAGAGAGGTTACCTGGCTGATGTGGTGATATTACACCTCTCCATACATACTTTGTTGTAAGTCATGCTGCAGAGGTTACCTGACTGCTGTAGTGATATTGCACCTGTCAATATATACTTTGTTGTAAGTCATGATAGAGAGGTTAGCTGACTTCTGTGTTGACTTCTGTATGTCACAATTATTTTTTTTTTCTCCTGCGTTTCCATCCTGTTTCAGGATATTGCTGTCAACATCAGCATCTGTCAGCTGTATGTTGATTCCTTTCCATACATACGTTATTGTAAGTCCTGCTAGATAGGTTAGCTGGTTGCTACTGTGGTGATAATGCACCTGTCCATACATACTTTGTTGTAAGTCATACGGGAAAGTTACCTGGCTGCTGTGGTGATATTGCAACTTTCCATAATACTTTGTTGTACGTCATAAAAGAGAGGATACCTGAATTATATATATATATATATATATATATATATATATATATATATATATATATATATATATATATATATATATATATATGTGTGTGTGTGTGTGTGTGTGTGTGTGTGTGTGTGTGTGTGTATGTATGTATGTATGCATGCGAAACCTAATTGTGTAATTCGAGGAGCATGGCTTCAATGCTGTGACCCATACATCGTTGACGCCTGATTAGAAGAATTGAAATAGTTAGAGACAGGTTTGTCAGAGTTTTGAATAATATACCTAAAGCTGTTGGATAGGCGTCTAGTAGTCTGTCCAATATATTTTATGTTACATTGTTTGCACATACGAGGGGGAGTCAATAAGTAAGTCACAATTATTTTTTTTTCTCCTGTGTTTCCATCCTGTTTCAGGATATTGCTGTCAACATCAGCATCTGTCAGCTGTATGTTGATTCCTAGGCTAGATTATGCTCATCAGCACGCCACGACTTTCTGAGCGACCGGCTCCATACTCTCATATGTTACTGGCGCGACTCGAACCGCTTCCAATTCTCGTGCACTCACGTCAACCACGAGAGTAATCGGGGTTTACAGAGAAAGCTGCTAACCTCTCGGCCTGGGAGTCGGCAAGTCACAAATGGCTGTCGAAAAATAACTGAATATGATAACAAATTGAAACCAGTTTAGTTTTCTACATGCATTATCCCTGTATATATACCATAATTTCCACCGACATTGATGCACTTATCCCATCATATTATTAGTACTCCCAAACCAGCCACATATAACTGCCCGCTCTGTTTTCTAAATCACATTATCACTTCACATTCACCTTCGGCGTCATTCGCAAAATGTCTGCCGCCTAGGTGAGTTTTCGGTTGACCAAAGAGGTCGAAATCGCTAGGGGCTAACCCGGGTCTGTAAGGTGGATGTTCAAGAACTTCCCATCTTAGTTAGTTACATTTCTCCTGAGTTAATCGAGCCATATGTGGTCTGGCATTGTCACGAAGAAGCAATACTCCTCTAGTCAGCATTCCTGGAGGTTTTCTTCGAATTGCATCATGAAGCATCTATAGAAATTCAGAGTACGATTCATAATTCACATTGTCACCTTTCTTCTTGAAATTGGTTAAAAGCACTCATTGATAATCCCAGAACACTGTCAGCATAACCTTCCCTGTTGATGGCGTAACCTTGAATTTTTGGACACTAGGCGAAGAAGGATGTTTATATTGCATTGAAACACGCTTTGATTCGGGCTGGTGGTGATGCACCCATGATTCGTCCCCAGTAACAACCCTGTTCAGCATGTCTTCTCCTTCATCTTATTAAGGACAGAGATGATGCAAGGACGGGCCAGATAGGTTCATTTTGTGTTCCTCCTTCAATTTTCTGCGTACCCACCTTGAACACACTTTCTTAAATTTCATTCGATCATGCATTATGCTGTATGCTGAACCTTGTGAGCACCCTTTTGTAGATGCTACAGAGTCTATCGGCACTCGCCTGTCACCTCTAATAATCTCCTCCACCTGCTGCACGGGTGCTTCTTTTGCAATCTCAACAGGACGACCAGATCGGATTTCATCAACAATTTTAGAGCGTCCTTGAGGAAAAATTTCTACCCAGCTATGCACCGCTTTACGGGACAAACATTTGTCAGCATAAACAGGAAGCATTTCCTTATGAATGTCGTTTGCAGGCAGTCCTTCTGCTCACAAGAATCGCACAACAGCACATTGGTCTTTGGTTGTACAGTCGCCATTGTGTTTATGCGCTGCGCATGCGCATGAGACACCTAGCGTCACCTGACGAATGGGAATATAAAGTTTTATGTTGCTGTCACGTAATGACACCTGTAGACAACTACATTTACCTGCCATTGCATAGAACTATGTGACTTACTTACCGACTTGCCCTTGTAATAACGTATATTAGACTGCGGGATAAGCATGTAAATGAGTCTCTCAAGGAAGCGGTTCCTAAGGGGAATGCAATAGCCTGTCTGAATAACGTGGGGAGGAAATGTAATCTAAAGGCAAAATGTCATGGCAGGGCAGACCAAGCCCTAAGCTTTGGTTGGCGGCTGGTCTAGGATCGAAGCTCCGACAGGCGGACATGTAGAGCATTGATTTGCTGATCCGGCAGCTTCTGCAGCTTGTCTTGTTCCGGATGTATTGTGTTGCCTTGCCTCTGGAGTGAACTAGACAGGCCGTGAGAGGGATCCTGCTGTATGGGCAACACATGGTCTCTATATTTTAGCCCAGGCTTTGTGCTATAGAGAGGCAATAACACCAATGCAATAAGACCAATGCACCAGGTACTAATAAAAAGAAAAAATAGAAACCTCAAGCTACGGCTTGCAACCTGGAACATTAGAACCATGTGTCCAGGATTTTCCACTGACTTGACGAATATTGACGATGTAAGAAAAACGGCTGTAATTGATGCCGAACTCAATCGTCTTAACATTAACATTGCTTGGCATGCAGGAGACTCGCCTCGCCGAGGAAGGGTCAATAAGGAAAACAATTACAGCTGTTTTGGAAGGGTAGAGGGTAGGCAGAAAAAAAGGCAACATGGTGTGGGCTTTGCAGTGAAGAATTCGCTACTGGGAATGATTGAAATTCCAGCTGGAGGTAATGAAAGACTAATATCCCTGCCCTTGCAACCTCCTGTGATTTTGCCACCGTTATTACTGCATATGCATCGACACTCGCTTCCTCTGATGATGTGAAGGATTCGTTCTATCAGGAGTTCTGTGATCAAGACAGTTCCAAAATCCGACTACATTAATATGCTCGGTGATTTCAATGCTCGTGTGGGCAAGGACTCGAGTTCATGGCCAGTGTGTCTTGGAAAATGCGATATCGGTCGCATGAATGAAAATGGGCAAAGGCTGCTAAAGCATTGCACCAGAAATGACCTATGTATTACAAACTTCTTTTTTAAAAACAAAATGGCTGCATAAGGTCACATGGAAACATCCAAGTTCCGGCCATTGGCATCAGCTGGACTCTATCATCACACGGAGACAACATCCGAACCATACATCATTATTTCGAAGTTACCACAGTGCTGACTGTGATGCGGATCACTCTTTGGTTGTTTCAAGGGTTAGACTGAGACCAAAGAGAATCTACAAAGCTAAACATAATTCTAGCCCCATGATTAATATTATTAACACCCACGATCCTGAAAAGTGCTTTGCGTTTAAACAGCAACTTGAAGACGCTTTCACTGATTCATCAGAAAATTGTACAGTAAGTGAAAAGTGGGGTAACTTAAGGAAACTACCAAACTGCGGTCGGGGTTTACGGCACTATGGATCACACGATGCAGGACTGGTTTGCGGCATACAGCCAGACACTCTAGCCCTTGATTGATAAAAACAAGATAGCTCTCTTAAGAAACAAGGAAAGAACAACCTGTATCCCTCTCAGTTAACCGAAGTAAGCTAGGAATTATGTGCAAAAGGCTGCCAGGCAGTGTGCAAATGACTCATGTTATGTTATATATTCTAAACGCAAGTGATAAAGGAAACATCAGAAGCATATATGAAGTTATAAAGAAAGCCTGTGGTCCAATAATCAAAAGAAGTGCATCACTGGAATCCTTGACTTGAGAAATTATCACTGATAAGAAACAGCAGATGGATAGATGGGTAGAGCACTATTTAGAACTTTACTCAAGTGAGACCAAACTAGATGATGCCCTCAACGCCATAGAGACCCTGCCAACTCTTGACCACCTGGACACATTTCCTACCATAACAGAAGTTAAGTGTGCTATAAATGACCTTGCATCTGGCAAGGCTCAAAGTAAGGATGGGATTCTAATAGAGGTTATCAGGAGTGGGCAAGAAACACTCACTTTACAGATCCACCAGCTAATAGAGCTATGTTGTCGTGAAGGACAAGTACCACAGGATTTCAAAGATTCAAGCATCATAACACTGTACAAGAACAACAAGGGCGATCGGAGCGGCTGCAATAACTATAGGGGTATCTCACTTCTGTGTATTGTTGGGAAAGTATTTGCCAGAATTATTAGGCGCAGACTTCAAGTCCTAGGAGATCAAGTCTACCCTGAATCACAGTGCGGCTTCCGACAGAACCAGTCTACCATTGATATGATATTCTCATTGCCACAAATGCAACAAAAATGTCAGGAACAAAATCAACCACTGCCTGTTGTCTTCATTGACTCACAAAGGCATTTAATTTGGTCAGTCGTGAGGGTCTGTTCAAGGCACTAAAGAAGTTTGGCTGACCACCAACTCTTCTGTCCCTTGTGGAATCATTCCACACAGGCATGAAGGGTATAATCAAGTTTGATGGTGCAACTTCAGAAGAGTTTGGAATCAAGAGTGGAGTTAAGCAAGGTTGTGTACTAGCTTCCACCCTCTTTGGAATATACTTTTCACTTCTACTGAAATATGCCTTTCGTGATCAGGATGGTGGTATATACATTCATTCTCGCTCAGATGGCAGCCTCTATAATGCCCAAAGATTTAAGGCAAAGACCAAAATTAGGATTGTACTAATCAGAGAGTTGTTATTTGCGGATGATGCTGCAATTACAACCCACTCTGAATAAGAATTACAACATCTACTATCTGCATTCTCCAATGCTTGTTCTGAATTTGGTTTAACAATTAAGAAAAAGAAGACACAGATTATGTCACAAGGTGCACATGGGATACCATCAATCTTTATTGACGACGCCGAACTGGAGATAGTAGACCATTTTACATATCTAGGAAAAGAGGTAAATAGCAAATTATCCCTAGATCTGGAAATAAACATCAGGATTGGCAAAGCAGCAACAACAATGAACATGTTAGCAAATAGTGTCTGGGAGCACAGGAATCTTGTTGCCAAAACAAAAGTCCATGTCTACCAAGCCTGTGTCCTTAGTACTCTTCTTTATGGCAGTGAAACCTGATCAATTTACTCACACCAAGAGAAACGCTTAAACATCTTTCATATGCGGTGTCTGCGAAGAATACTTGGTATTAAGTGGCAAGACAAAATCACAAATACTGAAGTATAGGAAAGATCAGGTTGTGTGACGGTGTGTTCCATGCTCAGTCTTCGTAGACTTAGATGGATAGGACACATTAGGAGGATGGATGATGGTAGAATACCAAAGAAAATCCTTTTTGGTGAATTACAGGTGGGTAGGAGATTTCAGGTTCGGTCTCTACTACGATACAAAGATGTGTGTAAGCTGGATATGATTGATACAGGCATAGATAATGCACATTGGGAGCTAGTCGCCGCTGAACGTGTTGCATGGACTACAACTATCAGAAATGGAATAAAGACAAAGGAGAAAATGATTGCAGATAAAGCACACATAGAGCTTGATAGACGTAAGATGATGTATGATGGTGGAAATGACCATGTTTTCACATCCACCGTGGACGAACATGTACAGCGCGAATTGGCCTTATCAGTCACCATTGCCACCGCCATGGGTTGTAGTTATTAAGCCTATTTGAAGCACAATGTACCAAACTATCGTATGTCAAGACGGAAAGGTGCAAATGTGCGATTTCTTTGCAATTTACGATCTGTAGTTTGCCATTGCCGATTCGTAAGTCCGCTTTACCTGTGTTCGAAACACTGCGGCGACCGATTTGGCAGCAGACCGCGTTGGGCTTGGTTTTAACGAATTGGTATGGAAGCCGGTCGTTCAGAAAGCAATGGCAAACTACTGAACGTAAACTTTCCAATACGTCAACAACAGCAGTAAAATGCTCGTGCTGACAGCGATGTCCTGTAAAAAGAATATGCAAAAGAATGTTTACCATTGCTTTCTGAACGACCGACACTCATACCAGTGTATGAAAACTAAAGCAAAGTGCCCTGCTTCCAAATCTCCTGCAGCTGTGTTTCAAACGCTGTGTGTGGAATTACGAAAACCGCCTGTGATCCCGCTTAAAATACCCAAGTTCATATTGGAAACCTGAATCGAGGTCTGTGAAAGAGGGCAGAATATTAGGGAAAATGTTGGCTATGTGGACATGTGAAGCAACAAACCAGCATATACACGTCCACAAATAGCTGGTAGTAATACTTTCCTTAACGGGACTTTGTTGTGAGTGTGAAGTATTAGAACGATCATATGCTTGTAGATCTGAATGCGTGGAGGCATAGGACAGTCTTCCTCACCCATAGTGAACGACGAACCCGTGTCCGACAGCGACTTACTTGCGACAGGTATTTCAGGACTCCCTTACTTTTGCACTACACGAAATAATAACTCGTGTCATTTGCAAAAAGGGTACCATTTATTTAGAGCTGATTACAAAAAAGCTCCGCGAGCGGAATACTTCATTGACAATAAACATCATAGTACGTTACACAGATGCAATGAAGAGGTGACAATGATACTATTAATCACTGAATGGAATCTAAAGCCTAACAATCACTATTGTCTATAAACTTATAGTATTCATAAGGAACACGTCTACTCTCTAGCCGTCTCAGTCGCAGTCTGAGCCACGCTTCTAGTTGCGTGTTCAAACACGGACGTTGGATCCTCCGTGCGCTGGCGATTCTTGCGTGCGTGGTGTCCCAGCACGCTGGTCAGTTAACTAGAGTAACCTGTACTCCATGGTTACTCGTCGAGGCGAGTTTCCTAGTGTCTTGGGAAACCCTCGCTCACTTACACTCAATGCCCTCTTGGTTGACACAAGTGTGTCCTGTTGTAAAGCTATTTATAGCGCTTGTGTCTCTTCTGTCTGGTGTTCTTTAATGGTCTCTGTCTTAGATCTATTTCTTATATTCTTAACTCTGTAAACTCTTATTCAGAACTTTGACAGGCTCCTCTCCTCTATGTGTAGTGTTACAACCTTTTAACTCATGCATGTAACACGTTGTATGGTCACTGAAAAATTGGCTGTCCAATTTTGTCAAAGATCTCATAAGTTGTAAATCTCTCTTCTGGGGATAGAACAAACTCTCTCCTTTCCTTACTCACACTGTTCTATTACTTCACTCGGCTAATTGAGTAGCCCATCGTATCATTACAGTTGGCTATAGATCTTCTTGGGAATTGTTTTGATCCGGAACCGTTGTCTTATGACGTATGTCCTGACTTCCGTCTTATGACCCATGTCTTCTGACTTCTGTCCGTTGACTTATGTCTTTTGACCTGTCCTCATATTGCCCAAAATGACAACCCAATACAAGTTGACTCTGTTATGAGTACAACACATGAGCATTGCATGTTCATGTTCCCAATAATATCCGCCCCAATTCGTATACATTAAGTTCTACTCTTCACCTTCTAGCTTCCGCTTGTGAAGAAATATTTTCAATGTTACATTAAGGTTTTTAAGAAGTTATTGTGTCCCCTGATTTGAGTTACTGTTCTTTGAAGCAAATGGCGTATGCAACTTTTATGTGTTCGTTTTCCTGTTTGTTTGCGTGTTTTCTAATAAACTACAGTGTACCTAATTTGCTAACTTGTGTATGCGTTTCTATTCTACATGTGTGTATTCCTTCGAGCGCCGTAAATCGGTTTATTGTGGCTACCAATGTCTGTTATTCTTATTTATGACCACAATTCCGTTTCAAGATGCTCAAAGTATGTTCTGTATTTACTACTACTAAAGTATTGCAGTAACACACTTAAAACTTGACAACACATTGGTTACACAGATTGACACAGACAAGTCACAACAAGACGTTTTAAGCGGTGAACAAAAAATTTGCCGCTACCTCTCTCTCTCTCTCTCTCTCTCTCTCTCTCTCTCTCTCTCTCTCTCTCTCTCTCTCTCTCTCTCTCTCTCTTTCAATGTTTACCACTCTATTCATTCTCTCCTCTCATTTACACATCTTTCATTCACTTTCATACCATCGTTATGATAAAACATTCATTCGTCATTAAAATATGGTTCATAATATCAAGTAAATGAACATTACATATTTACACTAAATGATTGGCTGAATTGTACAAGTTTTCACGCCAAATGACTGTGCGGTTTCTTTGCACGTGTCATGCCTATACAAAATATACAAGTTTGTGAGGATGGTTTGCTACCGATCCTGTAATACTAACTAATCTAACTAACTGATGTAATTTGGTGTGCTGTTCTAAATTTATCCTAAGGGAAATAATCTAACTAATTAATTACATTTAAGCAAAATGGGTTAGTTACCTTCAAGTGTTATTGGTACATGAAATGATGTTAATTCCTAAATGGTTGGGTTAGTTTAGAAATGATATTTTAAATAAATGAATTCATAAATGATTATGTTTATGCGGTGATAAGGTAAAGTAATATCCAATAATTACATTTCTAATATAGGTGTTGACTTCAATGGGTTTTTAACTAAATGTAGGTGACTTATTACTATCAAATGAGATAAATAAAGTTATATATGTACTTGAACATTTTGCAATTCAATGATTAATAAAAAAAAAAATCAAGTTATGCGTACTGTTTATAAACCAATGTTATATACATATCACAATTAGTTTTATATATAATTACACTAAACTAATGTCGTCCTTTCGGGTGTGATGTTGGAGCACTGTTCTTTGTAGACTATTTTTATAACATAGTTCATTTAGACAAAGTCCTATATGCTCTCCTTCCTGGATAGTGTTTATATATATAGTTCCCTACTAATCCCTGTAGGTTCACATCTAACACTTCAATGTAAATATGGCTTATATATGTGTTAGCGATGTAGACATACTACTTATGCGTCTGTTTGTTTCACTCCAAATGGCAATGTTACTCTTACACAATTTAACCGCTTGGCGATGATAACGCACTTACAGTGTAACTTTTTCACCACATACGGCACTGATCTAAATAGCAATTACAGTGTCACTGTTTCTGGTGATCTCTGGTCGATCTCTTCCTGTACCTCAGGTATTTCAATGTTTGACGGTCGACTCAGGGTGTCTGCCAAAGAGTTCAAACTCCCCTTCAAATGCTGGATGGTAAAGGCATAGTTCTGCAGTATCAAGGCCCATCTGTAGACCCTATTGTTCTAGTGAATGCCAAACTGCATCACAGAAAGCGGAGAATTGTCGGTTTCGATCACAAACTGTTCTCCTGCCAGAAACCTATGAAGTTTTCTAACACAATAGATTAAGCTAAGGCCCTCCAATTCGGATGCTGAGTATCTCGATTCAGCTGGGCTGATCTTACGGCTTACGTACATTACTGGGTGGAACTTCCCTTCTTAAAACTGGCCTAGGACTCCCGATATGGAAATAGCACTTGCGTCTGTACGTAAAAAATAGGTAAGATTTTGGTTAGGCAAACGCAAAATAGGTGGAACGCAGAATAAATACTTCAATTTTAATAAGGCACTAATTAACCGTGCATCTTGAACATTCAATTTTGCCGAAGCTTTCAAAATATTGGAAAAAATACTGGTGATTTCCGCCAGATTGGGAATAAATTTACTATAATAATTAACAAGACCAAGTAGACTTCGGACCTGTTTCTTGGTCGTTGGCATAGTCACATTGAGAATCTTGGTCATAATTTTTTCATCTGTTCTGAGTTGGCCCCTGCAGATGGTATGGCCTAGGAAGTCAATTTCCTCCATGCCCAACTCTACTTTAGTTGGTTTGACTGTAAGCCCGAATACTCGTAACCTATCGAAGAAATGTCGCAGTTTCTGTAGGTGTGATGTCCAGTCTACAGTATGGATACATATGTCATCTATGTATGTAGAAGTATTTGTTACCCCGTGGAGAAGATCGCTAGTTAGACGGACAAAAGTGGCTGGAGCATTACGAAGGCCGAAAGGTAGAAATCGCCACTCATACAGACCTAAAGGTGTGGAAAAAGCTGTTAAAGGAATTGAATTTTCTTGCATCGGGACCTGCCAATTTCCTTTCGTGAGGTCGAGTTTGGAAAAGATGCGAGATGTAGACATATCAAGGATCAAATCCTCGCATGCTGGGATTGGCTCAGCATCAATTTTGGTCACTCTTTTTAAACGTCGATAATCGACGCAGAGTCGAATTGTTGAGTCCTTTTTGGCGACAAGGACGATAGGGAAGGAATATTCTGACTGAGATTTCTGAATTATTCCACTCGACTCAAGAGATAGTAATTCTTTGTCGAGATTAGCCCTATAATTTAGTGGGATGAAATAAGGTCGACACTTGATTGGGGTGTTATCAGTCAGAATAATGGAGTGCTCTATTCTGTCTGTCTTTCCTGGGATGTCGGAGAAAATGTCTTTGTACTCCGTCACTAATTCTATAATCTGTCGTCGTTGCTCGTCTGTAAGTTTGGTTTCTATCCGTATGCTCTCAATGGTCCCAGTTGTGTCTACTGTAGGGACTGGTAATTCTATTCCGTCGTCATCTGTCTCGTTCAGTACTGTTGTTGTACTAGCTGCGTGTGCTGTTACCTGGCTAAGTGTGTTTGCGATGTCGTTGTCCTGCGTCGCCCTACCTAGTGTAGTTGTGTTGTGTACGTCTGTCGTCCGATTAATTGGTGTGGGTGCATCTTGTTCGTCTGTCGGTAGTTCTTGTCGTGAAAAGTATGGTTTCAGCATGTTGATATGAAATATCTTTAATTTTCCCTTTATCGATATTTCATAATCGACATCTGATATTTTCCGTTCAACGTTGAATGGCCCTTGCCACGATGTTAGTAACAAATTACGTTTATCTGGTAGTAAAAGCAGAACCTTCTGATTAGGTTCAAGGTGTATTGTTTTAGCACCCTTATTTGCATAGTCGCGGTACATCTGTCCTTTCCTCTCCAGAGATGATTTGGCTATTATACACGCTTTCATTATTCTATCGCGTGTCTCTGATACCATCTCATACGGTGTTACTGATGTTGGGTTTTTTGGTAAGCTAGTGATTAGCTGATGGTACATTGTTAGGGGTCCTCGAGGGTTCGCCCCATACACTAATTCAAAAGGTCAGAAACCCGTACTCGAGTGCGGAATTTCTCGATGGGCAAATAGCATTGCTGGCAATAGCGTGTCCCAATCATATGGGTTTTCTGCTGTTACATTCGCCAGCATGTGTTTGAGATCCCCGTTAATTTTTTCTATGATCCCGTTGCTCATTGGGTGGTACGGGGTACAGAAATGCTGTTCTATTCCTAACAATTTTGTTAAGGCTTGCGTAGCAGCCGAAATAAACTGCGTTCCACGATCTGATAGAATCGTTCGCGGAAAGCCAAAACGACAAAATAAGTGCAAAAATACATTCGCCACATCTTTGGAGGTGATGTATTTTAGTGGAATAGCTTCGCTCCACCTGGTACATAGATCCACGAGAGTAAGTATGAATCGGTTTCCTTTGCTCGACACCTGATTTAGGGGTCCAACAATATCGACCGCTACACACTCAAATGGTCTAGATGCTAATAATGACCGTTGAACTTCGGCCGTCACATGCTTTCCCTTTCTTACAAGATGTTGACAAATAGTACATGAACGACAGAAAAATTTTATATCAGTACAGAATTTAGGCCAGTAGAAGTGTGACAAAATTCTGGCTCTGGTTTTGTCATAGGCCAAATGTCCAGCAAACGGTGACTCATGTGCGATCTTTAGCACATTTTGTCGGTATATTACAGGTAACACCGTCTGCTGAATTTCATGGTTATTATTTGTGTAATAACGCATGAGAATTCTGTTGTGTATTCTAAAATACCAAGATGCATTTTTAGTCACTTTCGCTCGCTCACCTAACAATTTAAAATAAGGTGCGATCGTTTGATCGGTGCGTTGTGCCTTGATAAATTCTTGTCGAATAGTGTTGTTATTGGCACCGCTGGGTGTTAACAGCTGTAACATCTCATTTTGTAGGTCAGTATAGTGTGTTTGAGTCTCTGACCTTGTTACAGCATTAGCCATGTTTGTTTGTTTCCAGGCTAATATGTCGTCGTCAGTACATTGCTTCAATGAAGCTAAACAACCTAAAATCAGATCCATGCAGGGATCTTGCAGGATTGTGCAAGTAAATGTGCCGGTAAGGAACGGGGTATTAATATGCGCTTTTGCCAGTGGGTATTTCTCAATGGTTCCAGAGAAAGTACGGCATTTGACAAATTCACCCGTGTAATCTTCTGGTCTAACCAGCTCTTTTCTTAAACCAAGTAAAGTGCTGCCGCTATCCTGTAAACAATGGCATGGTTGATCATTGACCAGTGCATCGTAGAACTTCAGCTTACCTCTGGAGGCAGTAGCTGCATTAGCATCTTCGTTGGAAAATGGTATAACATGACCACATTTCAATTTCCCATCCGCATGAAACTGGTGACATGTGTCACATCTCTTAAAGTCTAATATATCAGTAACTACTGCCACACTTTCACATTCACTCTCTGGTAATACATTTACAAGTTCAGAGTCAATTACACTATCATCGTCAGATGACGTATCGATGAGCACAGCATTATTTGCCTTCATTCGTTGCCTACCAAAGCACTTGGAACTATAATGGCCATAGCTAGAACAAAAGTAGCATTTAACAGCACGTTTAAATGAATTTCGTCTTCTTTCTTGCTTCTTTATTGTGGTTTCTAAGTATGAGGGATATGCCGGGTTCTTGTCGCACATAGAGTAGCTAGGATGAAATAATTTACAATATCCACACTGTGGTGGCTTCTGGAAAGGTTTGTCTTTCTTATGATACTCTTTCTGATTATAAGATCTACTTGGTACGTTCTTAACAAAAGCAGTGATCTCTGTATCATGTGTGGTGGTCTTAAATATGTCACGATTAGAAGAAAAATATGCTGACCCCCGTTTTTCTAGTTGCTCAATGGATTCGATGTCTGCCTGTTGGAGGAACTTGGCAAAAGGAGTAGGAACTGTGGATATAACTGTATCCATTACCATTAGATCTTGTAACTTATCAAAGTTTGTCCCCACTTTCGCTGCCTTAATCCATTTATTGAATGTACTTTGGACGTTAGAGATGTAATCTAGAAAGGTTTCAGTTGGCTTTGGTTTTATTTGGGAAAATTGAATTTGATACCCCGTAGCATCAAGAAGGAAATGCTGCATAATCCTATCGTGGATGTACTGATAATTACTCCTTAGTTCTGTAGGTATTGATTCTATAACCTTTAATGGCTCCCCACTGAGATTTCTCATGTAGATCATTTCCCAATCTTCTAATGGTATTTTCTGAGTCTTAAGTTCTTCTTCTTCTTCTTTTCGTTCATCCGGAGTGTTTTTTCAGATGTGATTGCGGTGTGTCTGTTATGCGCCCTTGGGCCGAAACCCGTAGGCCAAAACATCGACTTTAGCGTGCTTTTTTGACTAGGTAGCATTCCTGGGAGACTCGCACTTTTGTGGTACCATCTGCAACCATGCTGGCCAAGGTTGAACGGTCGAAGACAACGGTCATCCCTCAAAGGAAGGCAGGGACAGTCCATAGCATTTTCCGCCATCCAAGGTTGCTTCCATAGTTGCAGGACCGACACATAACGCCCTGGATCTGGGCTCACCGAGGGAGATCGTCACGTCCTGCTCATGGCTGCTTTAAATCCTCACTTCAATATATTGGTCGTTTCGTTTCCCCGGGTCATTCCCGTACAAACCAGACAGGTTTGCAGACGGCATCCACTCAGCGAGTTTTCGGACATGTGCTTGTCGTTGCGCCCATCAGAGCTTTTCCAGGCACAACAGACATTCGGAAAACTACCTAGTCAGAGCTGTTCCGAACAAGAGCGGCATTCGGAAACTAGGTAGTCAGAGCTGTTCCTAGCACGAGAGACATTCGGACGAGACATTTCACTCGGACGTAATTGCGTAGTGTCAATTTTTAGTTTGCCACCCGTAGGACGACACTTCCGACTTCAGTGGGCATTTTTTAATGAAGTTAGCCTTCCTCTGGTTTCGAGGCACGTTGGACTGTTGTGATGTCGCTAACATCTCAGCTGGTCAAGATAGAACGATGAACGACATCGTGGTCGGCCCTCAAGAGAAGGCAGGGGCAGACCATGAGCATTCCCTCGCTATCCAAGGAGGCTTCCATAATTGCAGAGCCGGCACATATTGCTCTGTGACTGGGCTCACCCGAGGAGTTGCCACGTCCTGCTCATGGCTGCTTTAGTTCCTCACTTCCATGTGTTGGGCAACTCGTTTGCCACTGATCGCTCAAGCACACACCAGGGACGGGCAGACTGCAAGCGACACCCACTCGGTAAGCTTTTGCTTTTGACTTCGGACCATGCAATAGGTTCGCTCGCCGTGCGTTCCATTTTGCGTCATTGAGACGTTCTTCCACTTTTGTCTACACTCTCTATGAGTTAGATACAGTTTTCGCAGCCATTTTCTTCGACTGGGGCACCTTTTGACTTTTTGTACTAGCTCACGAGGTAGGCTACTTGTGCTGCCGGCTCAGCACCTTACCTTCGTGCAGCGGTGAACGAGAAACGGCCTGGTCCTCTCATCCGGGAATCTCTCATATCCCCTAGCTGAGAGCCTTCGAACTTGTATCAAACCTGAGCATGTAGCTTGCTCAGTATCACGCCTTTATTTTTCGAAAGGTGGGTATCGGCCAGGCTATCAGGTCCGAGGGTTTGTGGCCTAGATGCGTTTAGCAATAGCCCTCGATAGGGAGCCTTTAGTGTTTTGTCCGGACCAAGAACTTCTGCCTTCGTGCACCTGATTTAAATTTTAGACTGCTATCCTCAGTCTCACCTGCAGAGCAGCAGGTTGTGTCTCTCTTAGTCTGGTCCCTATCCCATAAGCTGTCCGATATGTAGTTTTTCATCCATCAGCAAGCAAATGGGGTCCATGGGACACGCAAGCTCCCCCACCACGTCAAGGTGGAGACACATCGGGGGAGAGAGTCTTAAGTTGAAACTCTATGTTCTCAGTCCATGCTGAGATTGAATCGCCTACGCTATATGGTTTGATAAGGCCTTTATATTTACTAAACTTATTTTGTTCTTCCTGGCTCTTTTGTTTGCTAGAGGCTATCTGGATGTTTGAATCTATCTCCATTTCTTTCATCTTTAACTTAGTTTGTGACTCTACCCCTATCTGTTTCTGTTTGGTGGCTTCTTCTACTTGTTTCATCTCTTTTTGATGTTGCCTTTATAATGCTCTTTCGTCTCTCTATAGGGCAGCTTTTCTCTCTGTTTCTTATCTCTGTAGAGCAGTTTTTCTCTCTGTTTCTTCCTTCTGTCGAGCTATTTCTTCTTTGTATTTTTGATCAGTCCATTTCTCTAATTTCTCTCCAGTATGGCCTATTTCTTTGCCCGCCTGGATGCAGTCATTTAATGATGCCATTTTGTGGCTTTATCTTATTTCACAATGATATCACTCTAGGGTTAAACACAATGGTTTCTAGTTATGTGTTAGTTATTTACATTCTCACTGAAAAAAAAGATGCATGGTTAACATAGTGAATATCAAAATAATTCAAAAATATACTCATCTAATTTGTCGGAAAATACGGCCCTTGGGATGTTCAACCGCTGTCTTCCGGACACAACAATGATCGACTTGACAACAGAACGGATGCTTCTGTTTAGTAGAGCATCAATACTTTAGAAACATGCATATGATATAAATACATGTTCATATTTCATGCGGCTGATGAATCATAAATGTGATCTAGATAATGATAAATGATGTTAATGAATGAATGTTATGATCGTATAAATGATTGTCATGATTAGTAAGATGGTTCGTCATATGAATGTCAATGTCGTCTTGTCCTCACTTGCTATCTTGTTTGGTATAACTACGTTCTATGACTTCCGTTCAGTAGCTAATTTACCTTCTTTGAGCAAAAAGAACTTATTTTGCACAAATATCTAAATGAATGTGATGAATGGTGACATTAATGGCTGTATCACAGAAAATGAAATGTACACGATGGTTTGCTTGACAATTTAAATACATATTTGTATACATTTTCATTACCACAAATTCATACACATTTCCTATTAATTTCCGTAGAATAACACAACTTGTAAATTAATCTTTCTTCATTGTGGTTCAAGCTCCACGAATGGTAACATATTAAGTATCACGTAGTAATGGTGTTGATCACTAACGTTCACTCACAAAACAAAATTATTTCTGACATTGTATGGTAAATAATTCACGTTAGTTTTTTAGGTACTTTTAACACAAAATAATGCCAAATGGTGCCCGTTGACGTTGGTTCAGGCGCTTCTGACACCAAATGGGGTCTGTTGACGTTGGTTCAGGCGCTTCTGACACCAAATGGGGTCCTGTTTGTCAGCGACTTACTTGCGACAGGTATTTCAGGACTCCCCTACTTTTGCACTACACGAAATAATAACTCGTGTCATTTGCAAAAAGGGTACAATTTATTTAGAGCTGATTACAAACAAGCTCCGCGAGCGGAATACTTCATTGACAATAAACATCATAGTACGTTACACAGATGCAATGAAGAGGTGATAATGATACTATTAATCACTGAATGGAATCTAAAGCCTAACAATCACTATTGTCTATAAAATTATAGTATTCATAAGGAACACGTCTACTCTCTAGCCGTCTCAGTCGCAGTCTGAGCCACGCTTCTAGTTGCGTGTTCAAACACGGACGTTGGATCCTCCGTGCGCTGGCGAGTCTTGCGTGCGTGGTGTCCCAGCACGCTGGTCAGTTAACTAGAGTAACCTGCACTCCATGGTTACACGTCGAGGCGAGTTTCCTAGTGTCTTGGGAAACCCTCGCTCACTTACACTCAATGCCCTCTTGGTTGACACACGTGTGTCCTGTTGTAAAGCTATTTATAGCGCTTGTGTCTCTTCTGTCTGGTGTTCTTTAATGGTCTCTGTCTTAGCTCTATTTCTTATATTCTTAACTCTGTAAACTCTTATTCAGATCTTTGACACTCACCCATAGTGAACGACGAACCCGTGTCCGACAGTGCACATGTTATTGTTAGCAAAACTCCTAACTATTACATCAACGCGCCCACTCCTTGACAGTGATAATACAGTCAGTTTATTCTTAAAGTTTGGTATGATGAGGTATCAAAGACAATGGCAGAGCGAGGAACAGATCAGCTATAAAAAGATTTCAAGTGACTCTGGCCTTTGATTTCTACTTCACACGTCGACATTGAAGATAAAGTACGGAAGATTGATTGATTGAATGATTTAGGAACCTACATCACAGCATTCGGGACATTCCCATAAGCGCTCCGTTCCCATCCTCAGCAACCAGCGAAGAGTTCCAACACTAATAGTTCCAGTAGCAATCTCATTATACGTTCGTATCGCCTATCCCCTGAGCGTCGAGCGTCGGCCAGATCCCCTTGTCACACCTCGCTGCCTCATTCTTACCAGACTATGGTGATCCATTTGCTCCACCGAGGTGTACACGTGCTCCAACAAGGCCGCAACCACGTCTACCTTGTCATGCATCAATACTCCACCATGTTTTGCCGAGCCAGCCAATCTGTCCGCCTGTTCATTCCGTACGGAAGATCAGTTGAATCAATTGTTTAATGTTATCGTTACCATGAGGACCAAAGAGTGCACTGTAAATAGAACCGTGTAAACAGTGTATATGATTCCAGAGCTGGTCAAAATAATAGGAGACAAATATTTTGAAACAGGAGGTTACGGCGACTTATGACTGCAGGGTCTTAGATTCAATGTGGGCATGACTTGCCAATAGTGGCATACGCCTTCCTTCCCTTCTTGGTTCCTCTATCGGGTGGAGTCAGTCACACCTAGTTATGGAAATTACACATCAATGTGGCCCACCTCGGCATGCATCTGTGTGAGGTTTGCTTCCCCTAGACACATTCAGCTGAGGTCACGGGTTTGATCCACCCGCAGGTGTAGGGTGTATTTTTTATGACCGCGCAGTGTTTGAAAATATTGCCGGTCCAAGTTTTGTATTTGTGGAATGTATAATTAACATATGAGAATATTTGCTAAGTTTGTCTAGGGGATCCCGGATGGGATGAGTTGACATTCTCACTCACTTAGTACAAGTCGAGGTGATCATGGAAATTTACCACAGCACAAAGGGGAAAAATACTTCACTCCTTAAGACAACTGTGTCTATGTGTATGTATCCACTCCCACTCGATAACCCTTTGAATTTGATATAGTATCAGAGAACATTGATTGTTTACAACATATAGAACAATCACTTTTGAAGAAACATCCACAATAAATTGACGTAAACATCAACGTTGGAACAAACTGTTCACCAGGAATTAAATTAAGATCCGGAGTACATATATATATTTGTATTAAGAGTATTGAGATTTTAGGGATATGCATGGGATAAAATGTGACATCATAAGCACTTTCAATTGTGATAACCCCATGTACCCAAAACATCAATGTAACCAAAACCGAAACAAACAACTCTATTTGGTTCCCAAATTTTGACAAATCCACAGATTCACAAACCAATGACATCTGTCAACAAGCCAAATAAAAAAATTCAAAATTCAGAATACAATAACTAGACTAATTAATCAGTCCTATTCTCTTTCTTTTTCTTATGCTGACAGTTATTCCTCTCTAATGCATGGCAGATAATATCCCCATTATCCATGGTCCGAATAAATGTACTCAGTTGTGTCCCACCAATCTAATTTCCATGGTAAGTTGGCGTAATAACGTATCATAATCCCTATTATCCGGGGACCGAATAAAGAACACTCTTGTGCAATGCAATCAGGCCGACATGGGACCAGCAAAGAGCCATATATTGATATAACCAATCCAGTGTAGTAACATACAATGCTGAGAATCACTCATTGGTAACATCTAGGACTATGTCCATAATTGGTCTGCCCAGGCATGGAACAGAAGAAGAATACTTCTAGCACACAAACTGGGAGTCGAAAAACAGTCGGATGATCCCTTCTGCCGCGTGTGTGTAAACATTGACTTCACTAGCTTCTATCATGGTGTCTTCTTGAGGTGTTCTTATCTAGGACCTGGTGTTGAACTTGCTTGCACATGACGTGTGTCACAGGATAATAATTCTTGTGAATGAAACTGGGAATCCAACAGGCAGTTGGAGGGTCCTTACTGCTGTTGGTTTATTTCAAACAGGGATAAATGGCATTCGGAGGGTCCATACTGCAATATGTTTGCTAATCCTGGACTATTCCATAGTTTCTTTGACCATGCAGATTGATGGTGCATCAGGCGGTACCTCCCAGAAGGAAAAAGCGGGTAATACTCTGGTATCTGTGTACTATGTATATCCCTTTGTCGTGGTAGACATTTTTATAAGGAAGGCCGTCTGGAGTATCCCGACGGAAGTCGGAATTTATCAACCGCATTTTGTCAATCAACTTCGATCACTTCTTTTGCTGACAGAGTCAGCTAATAAATGCGGCTGCCAACATTTTTTATAGGTCCAGACTGTATCTATAAGCAATTTTTTCAGGTATTACTCAGAAACAGGCTGTCAACTCAGATTTATGTTCGGTGATAACCAAACCACCACCTGCCTCTCCAGAGCAGGAAACGACAAAAGAACACAATTCAAACTATAAATAACAAAACCCATGTCGTGGTAATATTGTATCACAACATAAATAAAAGAAAACAACGGGGAAGAAGTAAAGAGGATGTTTCAATTTTTTCCCATCCATCATCTCTTAGTGTGGAGTTTGTCCACCTCCAAAAGTGAGTACGTTATCTCCTCACTGAGTATTCTTTTTCGAGATCAATACTGAGAGTTTCTGATGAGTTAGAGACCTCATAACCACCCAACAACCTGATAATACACCTGTCACAGCATGACAAGAATCTCTGAGACACAGGGCTCATATTCAGAATTTCTCATCTTCTTTCTGAAGTGTAACACCATTATGCCAAAGACCAACGACCATATCAGTCAACATTCTCTCCTTGATATACAGACGTACACAAGAGCTTCTTTAATCATCATCATCTTCATCATCATCATCAAGTCCTGCCCCCAATGGGTAACATTAGAATGTATACTCCAGCAGTGAAAGTAACAATCACAAATAGAATATATAAATCTTATAACAGAGACAACATGTGAATCATTCATATAATAATAATAATAATAATAATAATAATAATAATAATAATAATAATAATAATAATAATAATGGGGCCATTCATGGGATATTCCACCCACTCATCAAACCATAAGACCAGAACAGATGGTCCTCCTCCCACATGACTATAGAAACCGGGAGTTTAATGAACGATGTTCTACAACTCACCAATTACTGCTACTATAAGATGTGTCTTGATTTCGGGAATAACTTATGCGATATGGCAAGCATTATAAACGTTGTTGGCAAATTCATGAACATAAAATATTCGCCTAGGCACTGACAACATTGGTGTATTGCGGACAGAAGGCACGTCCTGCAAGACACTTGAACATATATGTGGTGCGTTTTTCTCTCTTCGCTTGAGATTATACTCATCAAACATGGAACGTCCCTTGCATGTTCATGAAAGGATTACATGACAATCACACAGGCTGTTGGGTTACTACAGACATAAACCAGAAGATGTACCGTAATGACACGATAGCTCAAGTTACAGATAGTTAAACTATTTCTTCAACATGAACGTATGTCCATAATATGCATTAATAGTAACTATTCTTCCGCGTAGAGAAAAAAATCAAGAAATGCACTTATAGAGAACACTCCATAGCTGATAGATCATTTGCAGATTTATATGCATTGATAGTGAGATAGCTTCACAACGCATATAATAAGTTACACAAAGGAATTGAAACTGTAAGCATAGGAAAATCGACAGTGAGACACACATGTTCGCTCAGTAGAAAGCAATCAGTCAGGCCATCTTTTCACATGAATTGTTGATCTAACTGTTTTACAATTCATATATAAACATAGTGATACATGTACCTTATCAAAATACGTGGTTACACATTCATAATACGTTTATATACATACCTATGCCCCAGAGAGCGAATTGCGTTTGAGCTAAATACTCTCCCAAACGGGAGGCGACTTGATGTTAGAACCTTCCAGATGACACTAAAGCCTTGCAAATTTTAACGGCAATGTCTTGGCCGGGTATTCAACCAATCATTAGACTTACATTTAAACAAAGGCCATATAGATCATGTCGTCATCAAGACAAAGTCTAGAGCATTTCCCTCCAAGACGTGGTAAGAAAAGTCAATTCTAGGAAACTGTAAGGATGCGACAAATATTTTACAGTATTTATTCTCTGTATAGTTCATACAACATAATAGGTAAATACAAAACTTGGAAGGGCAATATTTTCAAACACATCACTGTCATTAAAAATACACCCTGTAGGCTTCTTTTCTTTCTTTTTTTTTCAGTAATAGACCTTTTTTCAGTAAGAGAACTTATAGCAAATTCCTTGCGATTTTTAACTGCCATGGAATTCTAAAAGTACACAACTTGCACACGGAACCTAATGTTGACAGTACGTATCCGAGAAGGCTGGGTGTCCTATCTCACTATCCAAGAAATCATTCGGACTGTGTTGTCATTAAAAGCCAATGGTTCTTGGGAAACATTCCTAGCCCTATCTATAGTGATGAAGCCAATACTAGAACTTCTTTGCCACGGCTCTCTTGGGGACATATTGTAAACTAAAAACACCAATACAACACGCTTATCTTTTTAGGCAGCTGACGTATATGTGACCCAGTTTTATTTTTTTTATTTTTTATTTTTTTTGGTTTTTCAGAATCCTGTTTGTTTGTTTGCTAAGAATTCTGCTTTTCTGTTTTAACACGCTCAGCTTTGCAGTAATTTGGGTTCTATCAAATGAGACATTAATGAAAAGAGATTATCAAATGGGAATGATTGTGGAATACACCAAATGTAGAATCAAGTGTGCTTGTTCATGTGTCGATGTACGAATATCTCTTTCATAAATGTTAAGAGTAAATTATTTATGTCCAGTTCAGTTTTGGTGGCTTAAACCACGGTAACTAAACTTGTTATTGCAATGGCCTGCTGACCCGGTATTCTAGTTCAAATCACCTCGTGGGTTCTGTATTTGATTCAGGTCTCTGTGACAATGTGGCCCAGTCGTCTCCGATGGACGAGTGTCACCGCCTCACCTTTAGAGATATTATTTAGAGGGCTACAACTCCAGCCCAAGGGATAGAAGAGAGTCACTCAGAGCCCGAGTAATCTAGAGCCTTCTAGAAGGACTGGTCATTGAGTCCAGGGTTCCGTGGACACTGATGTGGCCCGCCTATTGCGGGGTCCACGAGGAACTCGGACAGAGTTACCACCCGTGTCGGATTGGGACACGTGTAGACCGGCAGAGGACAGACGGACTTGAGAGAGGCAACAGTGCCTGCCTTTGAGGGACTCTATAGATATCAATAGATATATAGACATAGGCTAGATAGTTTGCTAGACTGTTGTATGATACCTATGTGTTTGATGTTCACTATCTGTGATATGTAATATAGCGCGGGTCTGTTTACCCACAGCGCCAACGCATACTGTATATGTAAATACAATAAATATTCGATCTCATAGCGAACAGATTTATTGTTGCCTGTATGAACCCAAGTTCAGTTACCTAGATAAGAGCAAGACGATGACAGGCTTTTGGGGGCTAGTTTTCCGGTTTTGGCATAAAATCTATTGTGAAAGAGCTATTAATTGCCATGTAAATATACTTAATTGATCATATCACATTGATTTGTTTAAATAAAAAAAAAAATTGTTAACTTTACAAGTTTACAAAAAAAATTAGTAGCTATCTAGCGATAAAATAGAATTAATCTGAGTCCCTCAGCAGTGTCTCAGCAGTGCCTTCGCAGTGTGCCTCATTATTGTTATTCTGTAAACTATTTTTGACACGACTATGACATTTTTCTTGACCGTTACTAATGTTTTCTCACTCTACGAGCAGATTGTTCCGCAAATAGTGCCGCGTGCAACCCATGTAACTGTTCCAACAGTGACGAGAGTACAAGACAACATCGAGTTCTCGGATTGAAAGCTAAGTTTCATGTCATACCCATTGTAACTCTAAGCTGTACTTCTCATCTTTCATCAATGTATTATGTTGTTTCATATTGATTTATTTGCATATTCATGACCTTGTCACCAACATAACCTTGCATTTTGATTTACACATTAATAATTAAGGGAGATAACTAAACTTTCCACTCCCAACATTTTTTCTAAGGGATTCAACTTTATAAACAGTACCAACTGCAGGAATCATTAGAAATAATAGCACCAAACGCAAATAACACTAATTTTGGAAACGAACAGAAAGCAGATCCTACTCTGAAACCATACTATGCTAGACAGGACAATGAGACAAATGAACTGACTCAACGAACTGGTGACGGAGACGAAACGACAATTTCCCAACGAAATGACACCTCGACAAATGAAGCATCTTTAACGACACACTCTTACGACGACGAGAACGACGAAGACAGAAGGACATTACCGACAATCTGTGATATCGACAACGACGACAAATTTGACGACATATCCTTGACGAGTATAAATCTATCTTTTCTAACAAACCTGGACGCACTGATAAAATAACACAATTGTGCTGACAGATCTGAGACCGGTCAAATGTAGACCATATTCTATTCCTCTCCATTACAGATCTAATTTAGATAAAGAAATTTTAGATTTAGAGAAGAATGGCATTATTCAAAAATCGATGTCTCAATATTCTTGAACCAGACATACTAAAAGAAGAAATTATAGAAGCCATCAGATTAGCCCCATTGAACAAATCACCAGGACAGGATGAAATACCAAATGAACTAATTAAAGCAGCAAGGGAAGTAGGAACAGCTTGGCTACATAGACTATTCAACCATGTTTGGGTAGAACAACAGACACCACGAGACTGGGGAAACGCCATAATTATCCCAATTTGGAAAAACAAAGGCAGCAAAAGAGATTGCACACAATACAGAGGCATTTCACTGTTGAGTCATACTGGGAAAATATTTTGCAAAATTCTTGAAAAAAGATTACGAACTACTTTAGAACCCCAGCTAAGCGAAACGCAGCTTGGATTTAGGAAAAACAAAGGATGCACAGACGCCATTTTTGCTCTTAGACAACTTATAGAAAAATCAATTGAATTCAATGAAACACTCTACTTAGCCTTTGTTGACCAAGAAAAGGCATTTGATAGGGTAGATAGAAACAAGCTGTGGGAAATCCTTAAACAATATGGAGTGAGTACACATCTAACAAACCTATGTAGAAGTTTATACGACAACAGTGAATGCATAGTGAGAGCAACTGGAGGACACTCAGAACCCTTCACCATAAGATCTGGAGTACGACAAGGTTGTGTCCTGTCCCCTCTCTTGTTCATAACATATATAGACAACATATGTAAAGAAACCAGCCAAGCAGAGACAGCAAGAATACCGCATGACGAGAACGCAGAAGAAGAACCATCTGCAAATCTAACCATTAGAGAACTCCTGTTTGCGGACGACCAAGCACTAATAGCAAAATCAGAAGCTGAATTACAAGACCACATGAATAGTCTAAACGAAATGTGTAGGGAACATAACATGAAAATTAGCACAAGCAAAACAGAGGTAATGACTATAACTAAAGAAGAACAAACAGCAACAATTCACCTAAACGAACATCCCTTGAAACAAGTAAAGAGCTTCAAGTACCTAGGAAGTATAATATCATCAAATGGCAGATCAGAAGACGAGATCGAAAATAGGTGCAATAAGGCAAATCAACTCATTGGACAAATGGCACCAATACTAAAGAACAAACATGTATCAATAACTACTAAGAAAGCACTTTACAACACAATCTTCCTACCAACTCTGTGCTACCAATGCCAAACCTGGACAATGACAGAAAAAGAGAAAAGAAAAATCACAACAACAGAAATGAGGTTCCTGAGAAGAATACTCAACGTATCAAGAAGAGATAAGATCAGAAATGAAGAAATCAGGACTAAAGTGGGGGTTAAAGCTGCTCTAGATTTTATTAGAAAGCAGCAAGTCAAATGGTTTGGCCATGCAAGTAGGCTACCAGTCAACAGCATGCCACAACAGGCAATGACGTACAGACCAGATGGAAACAGAGGAAGAGGCCGACCACGTAAACGCTGGACGGAGGGAATAACAGAATCCATGGGAATGTCGATATACGAAGCCCATAACCGGGCACTCTCACGAAGTTTATACTTCACCTCGACACCGCAAGGTACAAGAGGAACATGATGAGATGAGATGAGATGAGAATATTCTTCACCGATTGTTCTGGTGAAAAAGAAGGACCAGACAATCCGCTTGTGCATCGACTATAGAGTATTAAATACAAGAACAACAACGGATGCAGAGCCAATGAACAGTTGTGAAGATCTTATCTTAAATATGGCTCAATCATCCTTATTTTCCAAGACCGATTTAGCGAAAGGATATGGGCAAGTTCCACTACACCCTTCTTGTAGACATATAACAGCATTCGCAACACCTCTCGGTTTGTACGAATGGCTATATCTTCCTTTTGGCCTGAAGAACGCACCGGCCACATTTGTGAGACTAACAAGATTGTTATTACACGGAATTAAAGATGTAGTAGCCTATATTGATGATATATGCGTCCATTCTTCTGATATGACTTCTCACCTACTTACCCTCAAACAAGTCTTCAACCAAATCTCTCTTTTTGGACTTACTATCAAACCTTCCAAGGTTGAATTAGGCTATACACAAATAGACTTCCTTGGTCATAGAATTTCTGAAGGTAAATTGTTGACAGATGATAAAATTGTTTCTAAGATTCTTAATCTAGAAGTGCCTACCACCAAGAAACAGATTAGAAGTTTACTAGGTCTTATTAACTATTATTCTAAATTCATTCCACATTGGGCAGAACTCACCTCAGTCTTTTCTGATATGTTAACTAAAAATCATCCATCAAAAATTTGTAAAAGTACCAGCTTAGATGATGCAATGTGTAGATTGAAACATATTTTTTCTAATCCACCAGTCTTACGATTACCCAACATAAATTTACCCTTTATTTTGACCACAGATGCGAGCGCTATCGCAATAGGAGGATGTTTAATGCAGGAAATGGATGGAGTGAGACACCCGATTCTCTACGTGAGCCGCAAACTAAAGAAGGCAGAGACACGTTATGCCACAGTGGAATTGGAGGCTTTAAGCTTACTGTTTTGTATATTGAGGTTATCTAAGTTCCTCTTGGGTAGTCACTTTGTGGTCCTCACGGACAGTTCGCCATTATTGGTCCTTAACCATGGGTCGCCTAAAAACCATCGGCTACAAAGATGGTGTCTTCTACTTCAAGATTTCGACTTCGAAATCCGCCATATTAAAGGTACCGACAACATTATGGCTGACCTATTATCACGGCAAACGAATGCGCCAGTAGAATAACTCTTAGCACATCGACCATTCGCCACACTATAAACTGTGATACTTTTAGTCGGTTGCATATAACAGTGTAACTCTACACCTGCTAGAGAACTCTCAGTGATTATGTTACTTACGACACCCACGAACATGATACTTGAAGAGCTATACATTAAGAACTATACTTTAATAGCTATACTATCAAGTGCCCAAGCTCTAGAACGATTCCAGCAAGAAACGTTAACTGTGTGTCAACCAATAAGATCAACCAGTGAACTGACTCCGAATTCTGTAAGAACACGTTATATGGGACATTGAGAACATTCCATACTTGCTGTTACTACGAAACTTTACAAACAGCCGAAACAGAACGACATCGACTACAACACTCAAGAGACAGCCATACTAACTTTAACATTCATGGCATAACACGCTAACAACAGGAGGACAACGCGCACATCATCGTTGGATTTAATTATTTAATTAGTTAATTACTAAATATGTATTATATTTGCATTAATGATGTATATAAAATGTGTTAACCTGTAATTTGTACATATTCTAAGTTAATATTACAGGCGGTGCTATTCATAGGCTAAAGAACCGTCCTATACAATTGTCTCTGTGTAAATTATAACCCATTTTTGATTCATCGTACAAGAAGTACTTATTTTCTTAAAGGGCAAATATCGCCTAGTCCATTTTTTCTAAGGGCAATAACACTTACCTCAACTTTAATTATATATTTTAACCAAATACTATTTTGAATGAAAGGTGAGCGAATGACTGCGTGAATGGATTAAATGAGAGAACGATACACTTGGCGGACAAATTGTACGCAAAACGTATTTATTTTAATTTGTCTGCGTCTTTCATGTAAAATTGCATGACTTGTCTAAATTGTGAATACATGTTTAGTAGTTAGTTTAATATACTTAGCATAGTAGTTAGATTAATATACCTAGTTTAGCAGTTAGGATACATCTAAGCACCACTACTTGGAATGCCTGATCATGTATTTCATGATTGAGGTTATCCCAACTCGTGACGCTTGGACATAAGCCACACATTCAGCATACACTTTACACAAAACTTAAAACTCAACACTATCAATTTAAATTACATTCACTTTATTAGAAACAGCAACTTATTAGTCAACACACTAACAAGCCAACAGGAACACATGTAGTCTGAGGGGGATAAAATAACAAGGTAACTACATATTTAGCATTATACAACATACGAGAGTAAAAGTGTATTGAAATGCACACACAAATCAAGATTTGAAAGTGTACTTAATTAGCCAGGACTTCGGTCTTGTTAACTCTCTTTAATACAGAGGTTAAATGTCTGGGTACCAGTTGGGTACTATGAGAAGGGCGGGTTGTAAATACAACTACTAAAACGTCACGTAACTTCGGTCTGATAAGCATTGTTAAGGACACAGGAGACAGAGTGATCTCTTTACCAAATCAGAGAAGTGGTGTATGGGAGAATACATGAGTTTTTAATGCCACTATGTAGGTTACCAGGTTACTGCCCACCAAACCACAAACACCAACTTTATGTGATTCGGTGACAGAATTAGAACATATCTAATTACCCTATAACAAAACGTCATCAGGGGAGAAGGGGGAATCCTGTCACCGCCTCACCTTTAGAGATATTATTTAGAGGGCTACAACTCCAGCCCAAGGGATAGAAGAGAGTCACTCAGAGCCCGAGTAATCTAGAGCCTTCTAGAAGGACTGGTCATTGAGTCCAGGGTTCCGTGGACACTGATGTGGCCCGCCTATTGCGGGGTCCACGAGGAACTCGGACAGAGTTACCACCCGTGTCGGATTGGGACACGTGTAGACCGGCAGAGGACAGACGGACTTGAGAGAGGCAACAGGGCCTGCCTTTGAGGGACTCTATAGATATCAATAGATATATAGACATAGGCTAGATAGTTTGCTAGACTGTTGTATGATACCTATGTGTTTGATGTTCACTATCTGTGATATGTAATATAGCGCGGGTCTGTTTACCCACTGCGCCAACGCATACTGTATATGTAAATACAATAAATATTCGATCTCATAGCGAACAGATTTATTGTTGCCTGTATGAACCCAAGTTCAGTTACCTAGATAAGAGGAAGACGATGACAACGAGGGGTCGTTTACGATTCACGTGCGCAGTTGTTGTTTTTTTTACCAAGATCTCAAGGGGGTAGTCGCTAAACCTACGGAGTTCGTGCTCTGTGCGACGATTTCATCGAACGACTAGCCGCTTTGCGGACAGACACAGAGCCATTCAGGATAAAACCTGGTGCAATAAATCGTCTGGTCTTTGTTTTATGTGATAACATGGCTGTGGGATCGATCTAATCACATAAAATGAGTACCATATAATTTTCTGTAGGATTAGACGACCAGTGTGACACTGAGCACGATGCAATTGTCGGTCTTGCACATATCCGTATTATGCACAATAGCACGAAGATCATTCTTTTGCCTATTGTTATATTCAGGTACTGTAGCAGTGAACTGGTACTGAGTGCATATGGTGGATGGTTCCGTCTCCCAACTACTGTGTTAAGTGCGTGGAGCGACACTGTGAACTCTGAATTTCATATGGAATACTTTAACACCTGTCCGCGTTGGTTTGTATTGTGAACTGCATGTTCAGAAAAATGGCGGACAGCTGGTTGCTGATCTAGCTGCTTTTGAATTATGCAGTATTGTGTGTGCAAATGTTGGTTTCATTTGACTGCTGCTTCCATCAACGATAAACTATAATTTTAGTGGCTGACTGTTGTGTTGGCAGTTTTTCATTGCCTTTTGCATGTGTGTCTGTGAGTGCTGTTGGTTTGTCGTGACTGTTGTCTGTTCCATTTTTCACATGGGTCATTGAGGATATTTTGTGTGATATTTATTGGCACAAGAACAGGGTATCACGGGGTGACCCTTTGCCGTGACGTTGGAACCACGACAAATTACTAACATGTAGTTGATAGCTCTTGTTAGTAAATGAGCTGGTACTTATAGTTGATAATTCTTGTAAGTAATTGAACTGGTTCTGTATACTCAAGGTTGATGACTCTTTTAGTAATTGAATTGATACTGTGTACACATAGGTGACAGTTTTATTTTAGTAATTGACATGGTAATGTGTATTCATAGTTGAGAGTTCATGTTAGTCATTCTTGAGTACTCTTAGTTGATATTTCTGGTTGGTAATTGAACTGGTACTACATAGTCGTAGTTTATATTTCTTGTTGATAATTAAATACTTCCTTACATTGTTTTGTCCAATTCTAGCACTATTTACCTTAACTTGATACGTATTGTTAGTAATTGAACTATTCCTATTTGCTGATTTTTACCCTACATTCTCCACTTCTTCTTCTTCTT
The DNA here is from genome assembly GCA_963921405.1 of Cepaea hortensis. Taxonomy (NCBI): domain Eukaryota; kingdom Metazoa; phylum Mollusca; class Gastropoda; order Stylommatophora; family Helicidae; genus Cepaea; species Cepaea hortensis. Next base: position 60,634 of record CAWUFQ010000638.1, read on the forward strand.
CTTCTTCTTCTTCTTCTTCTTCTTCTTCTTCTTCTTCTTCTTCTTCTTCTTCTTCTTCTTCTTCTTCTTCTTCTTCTTCTGAGTACATGAGTAGGTGCATGTGTGTGTGAGATGAGTGTATGGGTGGGGGATGTGTGTGCTTGTGGGAAGATGTGTGTGAGCGGCGGATGTGTGTGGTGGGGTATGTGGGTGGTGGGGTGTGTTTGGGTGGGAGGTGTGTGTTTTTGGGTGTTTATGGGTGGGGGATATGTGTGGGTAGGTGTGGACATGTGTTTGTTGGTGGGGATGTGTGTATAGGTGGGGGATGTGTAGTTGAGAGGTGGCAGATATTGGGTGGGTGAGTGGGTGTAGGTTGGCTGATGTGTGTGTGGGTGGGTGGGGAAAATTGTGAGGGTGCGGGATGTGTGTGTGGATAGGTGCGGGATGTGAGGGTTGGCGGGGGTATGTGTGTGTGGTTTTGTGATATGTGTTTTGCTGGGTGGTTGCGGGTGTGTGGGTGGGTGTTGGAGAATATGTGGGTGGGTGTGTGCGTGTCGGTTATGGGATGGATTGGGGATGTGTGTGTGGGTGGAGAAATGTGTGTTGGTGGGGGATCAGTGGGTGGGTGGCGGCATGTATGTTTGCCAGGGTCTGTGTGAGTGCGTGGAGGTATGTGTGGTGGATGGGGGATGTGAGGGTGGCTGCGGGATGTGAGGGTGGATGGGGGATGTGTCTCACAACATTGCACTATGAACGGTTTATGTTTACAACTTTCATTTGACGATATATTTTTCCCCATGTGAATGCATCATGCGTAATATGCATTGTTTATGCTTACAAAATCCATTTGACAATGTTTTTTCCCCCTACGTAATTGAAACATGCACATTCGATGAATGAAAGATGAGTGATTGAAAGGGCCGAATGTAAGACGGTCTTGCGTGCCCAATTTGTTACCCTTTTAAAATAAAGTTCGTTCGTTCGTTCGTTCGTTCGTTCTTTCTACTTCTTCTTCTTCTTCTTCTTCTTCTTCTTCTTCTTCTTCTTCTTCTTCTTCTTCTTCTTCTTCTTCTTCTTCTTCTTCTTCTTCTTCTTCTTCTTCTTCTTCTTCTTCTTCTTCTTTTTTTTTTTTTTCTTCTTCTTCTTCTTTTATCGCCTTTGATCTTGTTTTTTGACAAAACCTTTTCTAGATCATCTTGTCTCAATACATAATCTTACACCAAACTAATAAATTATCTTCTTCTGATAAACCATGCAATGTGGCGTTATTGATCATATCTGTTTACAGCCTTCTGTCTCGTGTGCAGCCATTCTAATACATGCCATGATGCCAAACATTTCATCGTATTCTTCTTATTCTCCTCCTGTTTCTCCTCGCCTCCAGCTTACAATGATTTGATAATTGGTAACACATAGTTTAAACACCATAAAAGACGCCTATACACATGGAAAAGTCCTGATAAGAAAATACACAACCAAATTGACTACATACTTATTAATAATAGATTTAGAAATGCTTTAATTAATGTAAAGGCAATGCCTGGTGCTGACTGTTATAGTGATCATGTACCACTATGCGGACACATAAAATTAAGAATAAAGATAGGGGGGGGGGGGGATCTCTCAGCCACGCCAACAGGTGCAAGAGCAGAAAGAATATTCGAGTCTCAGATAGAGTGCAGTTACACCCCATGGTAAACCTCCGGATATACATATAATACAAGCACTTGCGTCGAACGAAATCTCGAAATTAGCCACCGGCGATTTGTAAGCAGACCGCTTTGCATTTGTATCGACTGTATGTCGGCTGTTGAGAAAGCAATGGCAAACTTAAATTAATTAAATGTTTTGCATATCCTTTACAGGACATCGCTGTCAACATCAGCGTCTTTCAGCTGATTGTTGATTTCCTGGCAAGGTAACACTCAGTAGCTTGCCATTGCTTTCTGATCGGCCGGCTCACATACCCCGTAAGTTACCGACGCGATTCGAACCACTGCTGATTCTCACCGTCGTCACGTTACTTACGAGATTACGGAGAAAAGTTGCTAACCTCTAGGCCTGGAAGCTGGCAATGGCAAACTACTGAACTAATATATGCCTGATAAATCCCAAAGAAACAATAAATGCTCGGATTTATTGCAACGTCTGCAAAGGGCATGGAACCTAACTTTATGACCAATAGCAGAAAGCAGACAAACACTGATATAGATGTAATTTATCGTGTTTCAGACATGGCTAACATTTATGGACAATAATCCCATTGAAATTAATTGATTCAGTGTCGATCAAAAAGTAAGTTTGGAACAAACATGGTACACTATCAAATTAACAAGTATTATAGTGTAAATTTCCATTCTCTGAGCATTGCAAAGAACATGCTACTGAATGATTGATTGATTGATTCATTCATTCATTGATTGATTGATTGATTTAGGAACCGACATCACAGCATTCGAGGCATTTCCATAAGCGCTCCGTCCCCATCCTCAGAAGCCAGCGAAGAGTTCCAACCCCAATAGTACCAGTAGCAATCTGATTATATGTCCGTCTCGCCTTTCCTCTAAGCGTCGAGCATCGGCAAGATCCCCTCGTCACTTCTCGCTGTCGCATTCTTGCCAGACCATGGTGATCCATTTGCTCCTCTGAGGTGTACACGTGCTTCCAAAAGGCCGCAACCACATCTGCCTTATCATGCATCAATGCTCCACCAAGTTTTGCAGAGCCGGCCAATCTGTCCGCCTGTTCATTCCCCAGCACACCAGCATTGAAAGTGCGGAAAATGTTACGAAACAAAACAAATAACACGATAACCGTTTTATGGCGATATAATGCCACTGAATTAGGTAATATCCGAACTATGGCTGATTCGGTCACTGATAGTTGATCTGAGACTAGGATGGACCCTAATTATAACTTCTCATCTGAGGTCGAACGGGCGGGGTAGAGAAAATGGGAACACGACTTTCAACCAGTACAAAACTTGTGAAGTAACATTGGTACTTGGGGACATCAGTGAAACAAACAGGCAATGCACGAGTGAGCGGCGTGACTGGTGGCTATGACCTTGTCGAAAGGAATGAGATAACGGGCAGATTAATAGAGCGGCCAGAATTTATTATAAAGAGAATACCTGCTTTCAAACACCACCCTCGATATCTGTGCTGACAGGCAAGCATGTCGCCTTTGCCCTACCTCTGTTCCCTGTGTATTTTGACAACAAATAAATGCTATGTTTTCATAAATTTCAGTCGGAGAGTTGCAGTGAATAAGCGTTAGTTTTCGCCATGCAAAAACAGCAACTAAACAGCAATGGTATCTGGAAACATGCGTTGTAGCCAAGTATAGGGTCATTGAAACATCGAGATAAATTGTTACAGTTGTTGATCTGCCATGTGCCGACCTCAATTCTTTGCGCCGCACTACCAGTGAACCTCCTTACTCAGGTGTTGTCACTATCGATTACCTTTGTTTTTTCTTCTTCACTTTCTTCTTATTCTTGTTCCTCTTCGTACACAAGACATCACCATAGAGTGTCTGCAAATACACTACGACTACGACACCGATGGTTTACAAGAATGGCTTATGATGACCGTTTGATAAAGCTTTCTCCTCGTACATTTGTTCAGTAATCTACAGATAGGATATGATGATAATGATGGTGTTGAAAGTGGCTGAGGAATTGACAACATGGTGGCTAAATATTTTCAACAAGTGCCCGGCATATACAAAAATAGACAACTTTATTTTGGCCAACGTTCGTTCCATCAGAGAAGACAAACTCTCTAGAGATGTCAACAACCCCTCGTTGACTGCTTTCTTTACATATATTACAGTTTGAAGGTGTAAGAAGACGACGAATGAGAAAAAGAAGGAAAAGAAGAAGAGCAGCAGTATCAGGACGGGGGTGAATAGGAAGAGAAAGCGAAGACGAAGAAAAGAAGAGAAAGCTGAAGACGATATTTGTTTACGCCTAGGGAGTTCGATGTTCGTCTTTGGTATTTCAATTGATTGATTGATTGATTGATTGAATGATTGATTGATTGATTGATTGATTGATTGATTGATTGATTGATTAATCCGCCTTCGAGATAAAGTGAAACAATTTATATTGTACCAGGATTTGTCCATACAAAACTAGCTTTTTACCAAATCCAGGGCTCGAGTGAGGATCGCCAAGTGGGTGATTCTAAATCCGTAAATACTACACATATTCTGTTGTGGTTAAATGTTCCCATTTTGAATTTGTGTCTTGGCATCACCTTATGGCTTACTCATGATCTCCAACAAGGCAGACGTGGTTGCGCCCTTGTGGGAGCACGTGTACACCTCGGAGGAGCAAATGGATCATAATGGTCTGGCAAGAATGAAGCAGAGAGGAGTGATGAGGGGATCTGGCCGACGCTCAACGTTCAGAGGAAAGGCGAGACAGACAAATAATCAGATTGCTACTGGTACTATTGAAGTTGGAACTCTTCGCTGGCTGCTGAGGATGGGGACAGAGTGCCTTTGGAAATGCCCCGAATGCTGTGATATCGGTTCCTAGATCAATCAATCAATCAATCAATCATGATTTCCAATTCTCTTGAATTTTGACAACCCCAATGTGCACGCTTGACGTTCTATTTTTCGCCCTTGTCAGACAAGATTAGGCATACGATCCATAGCTGGGCATCAAGATGATATATGTGATTCTCTCGTTCTTCCTTTGCCGTTAAACATGTTCTGTAATCGCAGTATGAAAAAAAGATCGTTTGTCTTTAATCGTGGTTCCAACTTTTAAAAAAGTCGACTTTTAAGTCGACTTTTTTAAAAGTTGGAACCACGATTAAAGACAAACGATTTTTTTTTTCCATACTGCGATTACAGAACATGTTTATTGTTATCTTATAATTGTATTTGTTGAAGAGTGAAGGTTATGCAACTCGGGGTGTGTTTGTGTGGTGTACATTTCCTTCCATTGTATGACAGTCTTGGTATATTGTAATTACCCACTTTATTGCTATCTTATAACTTATGTAAACAAAGGGTGTCTATTGTTTTTTTAAGATGCAGATTCATTTCACTAGTTTACACACATTTTGGTGCCTTAAATTGTATAGATGTTCCTGAGTAATATTGTGGTGCTGATTTTAACAAACCTAATCAGATCTTTTTTTGTTTTTGTATGAACTCTAGTTTTCGAGATGCGGGTTTGTAGAAGGAAAGGGTACAGTAAATGCTGTGCATATGCTGCGAACAGTTATTGAACGTGCTATAGAAGTAAACAAGGATATGCATCTTTGCTTTATTGACTATTCAAAGGCTTTTGATAGAGTTAGACATGTCAGCATGGTGGATATGCTTGCAGATCTACAGATTGATGGGAAAGACATTAGACTTATAAAAAACATATATTGGAAGCATCAAGCTCCAATAAGGATTGATAATGAAGTGGGACAGTATCAGCTAATTAAGAGAGGTGTTAGGCAGGGATGAGTGATGTCTCCAGATCTTTTTTCCCTATACAGTGAAAATATTTTCAGAAATGTAGAGGATATAAATGGAATCAGCATTGGAGGACGAAACATCAATAACATTAGATATCCAGATGATACAGTATTAATTGCACACAATGCACAGGACCTGCAACAATTAGTAGACGCAGTTGTTGTACACAGCGAGCAACTGGGGTTAAAATTAAATTGTAAAAAGACTCAGGTTATGGTAGTCACTAGGAAGAAAGAAGTGCCACAATGTAATATACAAGTAAATGGAAATATTCTTCAACAAGTGAATGGGTACAATTATCTTGGAACAGTCATAACATCTGATGGGAGATGCCTTGAAGAGATTAGAACAAGAATCGCCATGGCGAAAGTAGCCTTTAGCAAGATGAAAAACATTCTGACCAATAAAAAGATGTCAACTGAAACGAGAAAAATAGTGTTGAGGGGATACATAGAGCCTGTTCTTTTGTATGGATGTGAAACTTGGACAATGACCAGTCAAGCTGAAAAGCATCTGATAGCTGCAGAAATGTGGTTTCTGGGGAAAATGCAAAGAATACCATGGACAGACAGAAAAACCAATGATCAAATACTACAGGAGACAAATGAGCATCGTAAACTGATTAGAGAAATTAGACGTAGACAGTCAACATTTTTTGGACATGTTATGAGAAGAAATGGATTGGAGAACTTAGTGACAACTGGCAAGATCGAAGGGAACAGACCAAGAGGAAGACCGAGAGGAAAATACCTGGATGGCTTGGCCACATGGCATGGACGAGACAGGAACACTGAGCTGATCCACGACACTGGTGATCGAGTGAAATGGCGAGTCATGACCGCCCACGCTTTCCGGCAAGGCATATGATTGATTGATTGATTGTATTTATTTGTTGACACATGGAATGTGAATCTTTTCCATAGTTGGTCCCAATTTCCATGCACTGTTGATTGAGCCATACTTCTTTAGCCACTTTACATTTTTTTGGGGGGATGTAATCTAGTATTTTCTTGTTTATCTTGTTTTCTCTTACTTCTTTCATCCATCATCTGCAAAATTTCATCTGTCATTCATTTCTGTTTTGCAATTCTATTTTTAGTTAGAATGATCTATGTTTATGTCCATGGACTTATTCTTACAACATGTCACATTGTTCATTAATAGTCTGTATTATATCTATGACATGGTATGTGTTCTTTACCTAAACATTGTACCTTTCTCTAATTTCTGTGTCTGTTTTAAGTAATGCTAAATCTAACTGGATGTTCTTTGGGGTCCTCTTCATGGGCTTAAGTCTTATACTCATCTTTCCTATAACTGGCACATTGTCACTACGCCCATCTGCTCTTTATCTAGTTTTTGCTCCTACTAAACTGCTTCTTAATCTCTTTGGAATCTCTCTCTCTCTCTCTCTCTCTCTCTCTCTCTATATATATATATATATATATATATATATATATATATATATATATATATATATATATGGGTAGCGGGGTAGGGGTATCCCCTATCAAAGGAGAAGTAAGGCGCCTCCTTCCCTCCGCTAGCCTACGGGACACCCTTGGGCAAGGTGGAGTACCCGTTTAGCCCCCCAATCAGGGTTACGTGAAGCCATGCGTGCAGGTGGTGGATGAAGATGGACAGCAGCTAACAGATAGTTGTAGGTTATGGTCTCCACCTTCACGACGGTAGGCAGAGGATCTCTATTTTGAGGAGACAATGGCTACGGTCACTGACCAGTATGGTCACTGCTAGGAAGGAAAGCAATGGCAAACTACTTTCTTTACAGATTCCAAGAAAATCATGTTGTGTGAAATCATCGATAATCAGAGAAACGGCGTAAATGGGTGCTCCATAGGAGCAGCCTCGCCCGGTAGGGATAGTCATGCGCACCAGGTGACTCCAGACCGTCAACAGGCTACTAGGTGCAACAGATTAATATCATTGAAAGTAGGAACTTGGAACGTTAGAACAATGAATGCAGATGGAAAATTAGAAAACATCAAAAAAGAAATGGGGAGAGAGAAGATTAACATATTAGGAGTATCGGAAACGAGATGGAAAAGAGCAGGGATAAGGACAGGAGAGGATTGTAAGATTATTTACTCTGGGGGAGAAGAACAGCAAAGAGGTGTAGCCATTATATTAGATAAGCAAACATCAAATTCTGTCAAAGGATATCATGCTGTGTCAGACAGAGTTCTATTAGTAAAATTAAACGGAAGACCTTTTAAAATAAATGTCATTCAAGTATATGCCCCAACAAGTGAAAGCAGTGAAGAAAGCATAGAGGAATTTTATAATGACGTGGAGTCTGCTTTGAAGAACTGCAAAATATCAGAAATAAATATCATAATGGGTGATTTCAACGCAAAAATAGGACAGCAAGGCGATAGATGCAGTGTAGGCAACCATGGTTTGGGAGAGAGAAATGAAAGAGGATACAGACTTGTAGAATGGGCAAAAGAACAAGAAATGGTTGTAGGAAACACCTTGTTTAAACAGCATCCTAGAAGATTATGGACATGGAGGAGTCCAGACAGCAAGATTAAAAACCAGATAGATTACATCCTGATTAGCAAAAGGTTTCGAAATGCGTTAACAGTCGTAAAAACAGTTCCAAATGCAGACTGTTACAGTGATCACAGATTAATTACAGGCACATTGAGGGTAAAGTTAAAGAAAGTCAAGTATACAGCAGGAAACCCTAAATATGACTTGTGCAAATTGAAAACTGACAAAGAAATACAAGATAATTTTAACATAGAAGTAAAGAACAAATTTGATATATTGTCTGATCTAGAGATCATGTTTCAAGATGTAGATGATCAATGGGAAACGATGAAGAATTCAATCAGTTGCGCAGCAGAAAAAACTATTCCAAAAGTAAAGAAAGTGGGCCGTAAGACATGGATGACTGAAGAAATTTTACAACAAATGGAAACAAGAAGACAGAACAAAAATAATCCTGCCAAATATGAAGAAATTCACAGAAAAGTGAGAACCTTATGTAAGGAGGCAAAAGAAACATGGCTTGAGAAAAATTGCAGAGAAATTGAAAAACAACACAACAGTAACAATGCGAAACTAATGCACAAAAGAATTCAGGAGCTTACTAATCAAAGAACACGTACATCAGCAGGCTGCCTAAAGACAAAAGATGGAAGAGTCATAATAGAAAAAGATCATATATTACATGAATGGTCAGATTACGTGAAAAACCTGTATGACGATAACAGAGACGAACAGTATGATGTTCAAAATAATAATGAAGGACCAGCAATTTTGAAGATGGAGGTTCAGAATGCTCTTAACCATATGACATCTGGCAAGACCCCCGGTTCAGACAGCGTCACAACAGAAATGATTAATGCTTTAGAAGAATATGGAATAGATCAAGTTACCAGTCTGCTTAATACAATATATGATACTGGAAATATACCTCAGGAGTTATGTAATTCTGTATTTATTGCAATCCCAAAGAAATCAGGAGCCTTGGAATGTGATCAACATCGAACAATTAGTATAATGAGTCACATCACGAAGATTTTGCTAAGAATTATCATGCAAAGAGTTAGGAGGAAAATACAACCTGAAATAGGAGAAGAACAATGTGGGTTTGTGGAAGGCAAGGGTACAGTAAATGCTGTGTATATACTGAGAAACATAATCGAACGTTCTATAGAAGTAAACAAAGATCTACACCTTTGCTTTATTGACTACACAAAGGCTTTTGATAAAGTGAGACATGTCAACATGATAAGGATGCTTGAAGATCTACAAATTGATGGAAAAGATCTTAGACTTGTAAAAAACATATATTGGAAACAACAAGCTGCCATAAGAGTTGATAATGAAGTAAGCCAATATCAGCCTATTAAAAGGGGTGTGAGACAGGGATGTGTAATGTCTCCAGATCTGTTTTCCCTGTACAGTGAAAGTATTTTCAGAAATATTGAAGATATGGAAGGAATCAACATTGGGGGACAATGCATCAATAACATTAGATATGCAGATGATACAGTCTTGATTGCAGACAATGAACAGGACCTGCAAAATTTAGTAGATGCGATTGTTACACACAGTGAACAACTAGGGTTAGAATTAAATTGTAAAAAGACACAGATTATGGTCGTCACTAGGAAGGACGAAATACCACAATGTAATATACAAGTAAATGGGAATATTCTTCAACAAGTGAGCAGGTACAATTATCTCGGAACAGTAGTAACATCTGATGGGAGATGCCTTGAAGAGATTAGAACAAGAATCGCCATGGCAAAAGTAGCCTTTAGCAAGATGAAAAACATATTGACCAATAAAAAGATGTCAATTGAAACGAGAAAAAGAGTGCTACATTGAACCTGTACTTTTGTATGGATGTGAAGCGTGGACAATGAGCAGTCAGGCTGAAAAACATCTGATGGCTGTAGAGATGTGGTTTCTGAGGAAAATGCAAAGAATACCATGGACAGCCAGAAAGACCAATGAACAAGTCCTTTAAGAAACAAATGAAGATCGTAAATTGATTAGAGAAATTAGACGTAGACAGACAAAATATTTTGGGCATGTTATGAGAAGAAATGGATTGGAGAATTTGGTGACAACTGGTAAGATCGAGGGGAAAAGACCAAGGGGAAGACCTAGAAGCAAGTACCTGGATGGCTTGGCCTTGTGGCATGGTCGAGACAGAAACACGGAGCTGATCCACGACTCTGGTGATCGAGTGAGATGGCAGAACATGACCGCCCACGCTTACCGGCATGGCACATGATGGATGGATGGATATATATATATATATATATATAGTCAATGATGTGATTGCGAATTGTATCTCCAGGGCTGTTCCACGAATATAATCATCGAGGATGGTGGTTAATTCAGGTGTTACCTATTACCATTTGTGTATACTACAGGGTTTTCTGAGTTTTACCTTATTTTGTGTTTACAGGTGGCCAGTTGTTGGGGAAGCGCACTCCTTTGCGTTTGACAAAAGATTGATGAATCTAACACTCCGGAATGTCAGCATCGCCGGTTACCTTCAGTCTCGCAGATACTTCCAAGAATATGCCGATGAAGTCAGGCAAGAGTTCATATTTCTCGACTCCGTTGCTAATGAAGCAAATTTAATTGTTCACAATTTTATTTCTCAACATAAAGGTTCTTTATTTGTAGGTGTGCATGTAAGACGAGGGGATTTCCTTTTGCAAGTTAAACAACAACTGGGTTACGGAGTTCCTGAGAAATCTTATTTTTTAAAGGCGTTTGATTGGATGCAATCAAAGTTTCCTAATAGAAATATAACGTATCTAGTTGCCAGCGATGATCTAAATTGGTGCAAGGAACATTTGAACAGCGACAATGTAATACCATTACCCGATGCGTCCCCAGCTGTTCACATGGCCATTTTATCCAGTTGTGATCACGTGATAATGTCAGGTGGCTCTTACGGGTGGTGGAGTGCGTGGCTGGCTGGTGGATACGTCATTTATTACAAAGGATATATGTCGAAAGGCACAACTTTCGGCGACACATTTACTCCGTCGTTATATTATCCATCGCTTTGGGTTGGAATGGGAAACTAGTTGTTACTATTGGGCTATGAAATTATTTTGCTGCGTGAAGGGATCATGACCTGAATAATTGAATAACTAATCATCGAGAAATCACCAAGGCTATTGAAATAACAAGAGGCATACATTCTTGGATATTAATGATCACTTCAAGATGGCACGAAATGTAAGTTGATATCGCAGAAAGATCCGATCAATAGGATGGCAACTTCAGCAACTAATTCACTTTCATATGAAGACTCACTGCCACTTTTAGCAAGTTTACAGAGAAAGAACACGATCCTCGTCTTGACAGTCGGCTGCTGGTTTGCGGGGACATATAGACACGTGTAAGACTATGAAAGCAGACCCAAACACTTGCTGGCTGAAGTTGGTTACCCGGATATTGGACGAGTGAAACACGGTGCAACGAATATTCTTGACCAGGCTATCATAACATGTCTCAACCAGTTTGAATTAGTTACAATAGTACATACAATGATGATAATTATAGTCTGATAATGTAGCAAAGCACAATATAAATAAAAACCAACCCACCATGGATGCAGTCAAATAAAGCAATTGAAGGAACAACAGGTCGGCACACAATCAACAAATCAATCTAACTTTAGAATGTTGCTGCCATCCCCATGTTCTTTCCTCTTTAATCATGTCAGTTGTAACCAAATTCTCCAATTTATTTCTTCTCATAAAGTGTCCGAAAATTATGACTGTCTAGGTCTAATTTCTCTAATAATTTACGGTTTTCATTTGTCTCCTGTAGGACTAGTCACTGGTTTTTTTTCTGCCTGTCCATAGTATCCATGTCATTTTTGTGTGCTTAATAACTGTATAAAATCGTGTTTCGTCAATTCAATACAAATATTATCCAAACAAACGTGACACTCACTAACCAACTACATACCACCAGAAACAGGAAATATCATGAATCTAAAGCTAGTTACTAGTTTTCTTAGAAATATTAACAAGAGGAAGAAGAAGAAAGTAAGGGTGAAAGTTGAAGGAGCGTGATATGTTGGATGATGACAGCGCATCAATGATACACTGTCTATATCAATATCCTCATCTGTCGAAAAGTCGACGTGTTAGAATTTATTCTGGAGTGCATGGTGCTTTTAGTACACATGTTGTCCCGCAGTTGGTGGGAAATCTCCTGTTTCGTCACAATAGACAGTACACAACGTTTTGTAGCATAGTTAGTTAGTTAGTCGAGGTTCCAAATTCACGGCAACTGGTCGTCCCCATTATGCTCCGTTCCTGTGACAGTGAATATCACACAAAATGCTCCCCACTGTCCAATGTGAAAAGTGGAATAGGCAGGAGTCTCGGCAATCCAATAGCCCGCACAGGTACACTGCGAATAATGCCGCCGCCAGAATGCCAACGCAAAATTAATCCACGAAAACCACAGTTCATCGTCGATGGACTCGGCAGTCACCAAAAAGACCTCACTGACCCGGGTTTTCTCACATGGCTCTGTCTTTTACCGCAGGGCGACCCGCCGAAAGTGTCGCATAAAACACGAACTCCGCAGCTTTAGCGCCGATTCCCGGGAGTCTCCTGAAAAATGCACTCGTGAACCGAAAAGGCAAGTCAGTCAATTCAGCAACAGCCGGTAGCCATTGTTCCGAACATGCAGGTCACTGTACAGGACAGATGTAAAAGCTTTCCCCCGGCGAATTTCACAGCTCACAGTGTCGCCCACGCACTCATTCGGTAGCAGGGCGACGGAACCATGTACTACCAGTCCAACATGAGGAAAATGCGATTGCAAACCGTAGCTGCAAGCATAAACACGCCACAGGCCTTAACAGTTCAACGCCTAACCGCCATGTTGGCGACCGGAAGTTTTGTAGCATGTTTAGTAACAAGGTGGACCCACTGGAGACATTACAGAGTTTGCAAAGTACTCAGAGTTTCTTGTCTAGTTATAGGGTAATCCCACATAAGATGTTGCACTGGGGGGTAATTTGGTATAGTATGTTGTCGGTTGAGATGGTAGTCCCACGCGAGATACTGTCTTGGTAATTAAAGTGTTATAGTATATTGTTTAGTTAGTGGATAGTACCATAGCAGATATTGCCTTTTAGTGCAGTGTTGCTGTATGTTGTCTGTTGAAAAATAGTTCCACTGAAGATACTGCCTTGAGGTGTAAAGTGTTATAATATGTTATCTAGTTAAATGGTAGTATACGTCAGATATGGCTTTGGTGTGTAAAGTGTTATAGCACATTGTCTAGTCAATGGGTTGTAGCGCGGCAGATATTGCTGTTTGGTGTAAAGTATTATATTATCTCTGAAGTATGAGTGAGTTCGCCTCATGGCGAACGGCACTGGTAATAGGGAAAGCTAATCCACACGCGCTGGTCTCCCAGGCCTAGGGTTTAAACGACTTTCTCCGTAATCCCGTTTATCCATGTAGGGTAACGCAGCGCGCGAGAATTGGAAGCGGTTCTCGCGGCGTTGGTAACTTAAGGATAAGTGAGCCGGCCTCACAGAAAGCAATGGCAAACTACTGAGCGTAATTTTGCCAAGAAATCAACAATCAGCTGAAAGATGCTGATGTTGACAGCGATGTCCTGAAAAGGATTTGCGAAGAAGAAAAAATCCACACGCAGAAACCAGACCAGCGAACTTGAAGGAGTAGCACGTATATGGCCTACGCTTGAGTCTAGAGCGAGCGAGCGCAAAATTCCAGTTGTCTAGTAAAAGAATAGTCCCATGGCAGATATTGCTTTGGCGCGTAAAGTGGTATAGTATGTCCCATGGCAGGCACTGCCCTAAGGTGTAAAGTGTCAGACTTCACACATCTAGGACACGACACAGTGATGTGGATAGGCTTAGTTTCCATCCTCGGTGTCTTTTTACCTGGACCATTCTAGAAGTATCTTGAAATGTATCCGGTCCCCATCTTTTGAGGCTACATTCTCCTCAGTGCCGTACTGGTTCAGAAAGTAGAATCCAGATCACCATCATAGTAAGTAAGCGCTCTAGCCTTGATGAAACCGTTACTCCATGTTATATAATAAACCTGTGTATCCGCACTTGTATCCTATAAGTGATAATCAATCCATCCATCCATCCATCATGTGCCTTGCCGGTAAGCGTGGGCGGTCATGTTCTGCCATCTCACTCGATCAACAGAGTCGTGGATCAGTTCCGTGTTTCTGTCTCGACCATGCCACAAGGCCAAGCCATCCAGATACTTGTTTCTAGGTCTTCCCCTTGGTCTGTTCCCCTCGATCTTACCAGTTGTCACCAAGTTCTCCAAATCATTTCTTCTCATAACATGCCCAAAAAATTGTGACTGTCTACGTCTAATGTCTCTGATCAGTTTACGATCTTCATTTGTTTCTTGAAGGACTTGTTCATTGGTCTTTCTGGCTGTCCATGGTATTCTTTGCACTTTCCTCAGAAACCACATTTCTACAGCCATCAGATGTTTTTCAGCCTGGCTGCTCATTGTCCAAGCTTCACATCCATATAAAAGTGAAGGTTCTATGTAGCATCTCAACACTCTTTTTCTCGTTTCAGTTGACATCTTTTTATTGGTCAGTATGTTTTTCATCTTCCTAAAGGCTACTTTTGCCATGGCGATTCTTGTTCTAATCTCTTCAAGGCATCTCCCATCAGATGTTATTACTGTTCCGAGGTAATTGTACCTATTCACTTGTTGAAGAATATTCCCATTTACTTGTATATTACACTGTGGTATTTCGTTCTTCTTAGTGACAACCATAATCTGTGTCTTTTTACAATTTAATTCTAACCCTTGTTGTTCACTGTGTGTAACAACCGCATCTACTAAATTGTGCAGGTCCTGTTCATTGTCTGCAATCAAGACTGTATCATCTGCATATCTAATGTTATTGATGCATCGTCCCCCAATGTTGATTCCTTCCATATTTTCAATATTTCTGAAAATATTTTCACTGTACAGGGAAAACAGATCTGGAGACATTACACATCCCTGTCTCACACCTCTCTTAATAGGCTGATATTGGCTTACTTCATTATCAACTCTTATGGCAGCTTGTTGTTTCCAATATATGTTTTTTACAAGTCTAAGGTCTTTCCCATCAATTTGTAGATCTTCAAGCATCCTTATCATGTTGACATGTCTCACTTTATCAAAAGCCTTTGTGTAGTCAATGAAGCAAAGGTGTAGATCTTTGTTTACTTCTATAGAACGTTCGATTACGGTTCTCAGTATATACACAGCATTTACTGTACCCTTGCCTACTACAAACCCACATTGTTCTTCTCCTATTTCGGTTGTATTTTCCTCCTAACTCTTTGCATGATAATTCTTAGCTAAATCTTCGTGATGTGACTCATTATACTAATTGTTCGATGTTGATCACATTCCAAGGCTCCTGATTTCTTTGGGATTGCAATAAATACAGAATTACATAACTCATGAGGTATATTTCCAGTATCATATATTGTATTAAGCAGACTGGTAACTTTATCTATTCTATATTCTTCTAAAGCATTAATCATTTCTGTTGTGACGCTGTCTGGACCGGGGGTTTTGCCAGATTTCATATGATTAAGAGCATTCTGAACCTCCATCTTCAAAATTGCTGGCCCTTCATTGTTATTTTGAACAATATATTGTTCGTCTCTGCTATCGTCATAAAGGTTTTTCACGTAATCTGACCATACATGTAAAATCTGATCTTTTTCTATTATGACTCTTCCATCTTTTGTCTTTAGGCAGTCTGCTGATGTACGTGTTCTTTGATTAGTAATCTCCTGAATTCTTGTGTGCATTAGTTTCGCTTTTTACTGTTGTGTTGTTTTTCAATTTCTCTGCAATTTTTCTCAAGCCATGTTTCTTTAGCCTCCTTACATAAGGTTCTGACTTTTCTGTGAATTTCTTCATATTTGGCAGGATTATTTTTGTTCTGTCTTCTTGTTTCCATTAGTTGTAAAATGTCTTCAGTCATCCATGTCTTACGGCCAACTTTCTTTACTTTTGGAATAGTTTTTTCTGCTGCACAACTGATTGAATTCTTCAGCATTTCCCATTGATCATCTACATCTTGAAATAGAATCTCTAGATCAGACAATAAATCAAATTTGTTCTTTACTTCTATGTTAAAATTATCTTGTATTTCTTTGTCAGTTTTCAATTTGCACAAGTCATATTTAGGGTTTCCTGCTGTATACTTGACTTTCTTTAACTTTACCCTCAATGTGCCAGTAATTAATCTGTGATCACTGTACCAGTCTGCATTTGGAACTGTTTTTACAACTGTTAATGCATTTCGAAACCTTTTGCTTATCAGGATGTAATCTATCTGGTTTTTAATACACAACATGATTTTCTTGGCATGTGTAAAGAAGGTAGTTTGCCATTGCTTTCCTTCCCAACAGTGACCATACTGGTCAGTGACCGTAGCCATTGTCTCCTCAAAAAAGGAGATCCTCTGCCTACCGTCGTGAAGGTGGAGACCATAACCTACAACTATCTGTCGGCTGCTCTCCATCTTCATCCACCACCTGCAGCCATGGCTTCACGTAAACCTGATCGGGGGGCTAAACGGGTACTCCACCTTGCCCAAGGGTGTCCCCAGTATAATCAATACTGTTGCAATAATTTCTCAAGTTGTTTCAATGACTTTAAGAATTAATTGGTGGTTGTTAATTTCCTTAATGAGTTATAATCTACAATCATGCAACTAGCTGAAAGGGACCAACAAAAGAATAGTCAAAAGGGACCACACACACAAAACAATAATAGACAAAGAGAAACTGGATATGTTGGTCTAACATGAAGTATTATCGTTATCATCTTTCATGCCAGGCAGGACTGGCGATCATGTTCCTCCACCAACATCTGTCCACAGTGTATTTCGACAATAATGGGGATTACAGGCTAAAGGCTCGACTAAATTCCACCGAGTTTATCCCATATAGATTGAACCCCTTCCACAGAGCGACCCGCTGAAAGCGGAACACGACCTCTATAGCTGCAGAAACGACACCCAGGGTCTCAAAAATATTTGCACTCATGGACCGAATGGCGGAATCTGTAAACGAACTCATACCCTTTGGAGCGCGAAGTATATCGCTTGACTACTTCGCCGCAAACATTCCCCTCCCCCTCCACACCCATTAAAACACTAACAGACACAAAAGAGCCTATTTATACATGACTGGCACATTACAGTTTCGATAGACAATAGTTTGTTAAATGGAGTTAGACCTCTCCAGTGCACAAAGCCTGGGCTCAATTTAGAGATCATGACAGTAACATTACTACTTGCGTTCTGTTAGCGCCGGATAATGGGCGACGCCCAATAAACCCGAAACATGCCACAAACATTTCGTCTGTCTACGTTTAATGCCTGTAATCAGTTTACCATCTTCATGTGTTTCTAGAAGGACTTGTTCATTGGTTTTTATGTTTGTCCATGGTATTCTTTGCATTTTCCTCAGCCATCAGCTGTTTTTCAACTTGACTGCTTATTGTCCACGCTACACATCCACACAAAAGAATAGGTTCTATTTAGCACTTCCACACTCTTTTTCTCGTTTCAATTGATATCTTTTTATTGGTCGTATGTTTTTCATCTTGCAAAATGCTACCTTCGCAATGGCAATTCTTGTTCTATTCTATTCAAGGCATCTCCCATCAGATGTTATGACTGTGCCGGGATAACTGTATCGATTCACTCCCTTAAGAATATTCTCATTTACTCGTATATCACATTGTGGTATTTCCTTCTTCACAGTGACGACCATAATCTGTGTCTTCTTAATATTCAGTTCTTACCCTAGTTGTTCACTATGCAACAACCCGCATGTACTAAATTTTGCAGGTCCTGTTCATTGTCTGCAATCAAGACTGTATCGTCTGCAAATCTAATGTTATTGATGTATCGTCACCCAATGTTGATTCCTTCCATATCTTCTATATTTCTGAAAATATTTTCACTGTACAGGGAAAAAAGATCTGGAGACATTACACATCCCTGTCTCACACATCTTTTAATAGGCTGATATTGACCTACATTGTTATCAATTCTGATTTCAGCTTGTTGTTTCCAATATATGTTTTTTACAAGTCTAAGGTCTTTCCCATCAATTTGTAAATCTGCAAGCATATCCACCAGGTTGACATGTCTCACTTTATCGAAAGCCTTTGTGTAGTCAATAAAGCAAAGATATAGATCTTTGTTTACTTCTATATATTAGCTCAGTCATATCTGACTAAGACTTGAATTCAATTTTACACATACATAGTAAGTCTCTGTGGCGAAATGGTCAAGCTGTCTGACTCGGGCACCGAAGGTTGTTGGTTCGATTCCGGGTCGCGTCCTTCGGTTTACGAGTGCATTTTTTCGGAGACTCCTGAGGGTCGTCGCTGGAGCTACGAAGTTTGTACTTTGTGCGACGCTTTCCGTGCTGTGGAAAATACGGAGCCATATGGGATAATAATACGGTGCAATGAAGTTGACCCTGTAGACATTTAAGTGACGTTTTAAAAACTAAGTAGTGCAACATATGGTGAAAACAAATGTTATGTAATGTTATTTACAAAATGAATACTTCATTATATATGGCACATGATAATCAATACAAACATTCACAAATATATGATATTCAGAATTTCATTTAACACATTTTATAAATTAACATAAACGTAATTTAAAATCTGAAACATGACAGTAGATATGTGGTTTCTAAGGAAAATTCAAATACTGCGATGGATACACAATATAACCGACGAGCATGTTCTACAAAAAGCAAATTAAAACCATGAACTAATTAGAGAAATTAGACGTAGACAGTCAGCATTTGTTTACACGATATGAGAAGAAATAAACGGGGCAACTTGGTGACAACTTGCAAGATTGAGGGGAAATTAATAAAGGGAAGGCAGAGAAGTAAATATCTAGTGAACTTGACCAAATAGCATGGTCGAGACAAGAGCAGGAAGCTCATCCGCGCCTCTGGTGATCAAGTGAGATGGCGAAACAATAAGGCCCATGTTCATCGGCATGGCATATTTTTTTTTTTTTTGCATATCCTTTACAGGGCATCGCTGTCAACACCAGCATCTTTCAGCTGTATGTTGATTTCTTGGCAAGATTACGCTCAGTAGTTTGCCATTGCTTTCTGAGCAGCCGGCTCACATACCCCGTAAGTTACCGATGCGATTCGAACCACTGCTGATTCTCACCGTCATCACGTTACCGACGATAGTATACGAGATTACGGAGAAAAGTCATAACCTCTAAGCCACGAAGCCGGCCATGGCATATTATGATCATGAAACAAAATTTGAAAAATGATATCCATGTTAAAGATGTACAAAATGCATATTTAATTATTTATTAAATATGATAATCAGTATAAACATTAACAACACTATAATTGACAGAATGCAATTATAATATATTAAAATTAATATAACATTTGTTGAAAAAATTATATCTATTTCTATTTTACGAGGGTAAGCTAATAAGCAAGTCACAAATGGCTGTAGAAAAATACCTAACTATGATAACAACTTGAAACCAGTTTATTTTTATACGTACATTGTCTCTTTATTTCTCAACATAATTTCCACCAACATTGATGCACTTATCCCATCGTTTTATCACTCCACCCAAACCGGCTACATAAATCTGTGTGCCCTGTTTTCATTAACCTGACATCCTACAGAACTGTGTGACTTACTTATTGACTCGCCCTCGTAACGTTTTTCTACCCAACTATGGTTTAGTTTAGTCGATGGATCAACATCACGGCACACGGGTGCAACCCATAAGTGCTCCGTTCTCCTCCTAATTCAAACCTGCGTCTGAAGAAACTCAACTAGTGCACGAACTCTGTAGCACCGGCGAGGATCCTGAAAAATACTTCGGGTAGATTTTTAACTGGAAATTTTTTGCCCGGGCAGCGTCGTTAGGCTACCCTTTTTAGATTTCCAACTGCCAAGGGATGTTTTTACGTGCGCAACAATACTCACGGGCGTCCGATCTCACTACCCAGAGACCAGGGGAAATTGTATTAATAGAAGTCCACGAGAAAAAATCCCGATCATCACCGGGGCTGGAACCCGGGACCTCCAGCACTCGAGGCGGACACCATACCTCGAGACCATGCAGCCCCCCCGAAACCCAACTATGCATCGCTTTACGGGAAATCGCTAGGGGCTAAGTCCACTGAAAACCCACCTTGTCCGGAGACATTTCGCGAATGACGCCGAAGTTGAATGTGAAGTGAAAACGTGGTTTAGAAAGCAGAGCACGCAGTTATATGCAGCCGGTTTGGAAGGACTCCTAAAATGGTGGGATAAGTACATCAATATTGGTGTAGATTGTGTTGAGAAATAAAGGGACAATGTATGTATGAAAATAAACCTGTTTCAAGTTGTTATCATAGTTAGTTATTTTTCAACAGCCATTTGTGACTTACTTATTAACTTTACTGGAAATCGATAGGCGCTAAGTCCACTGAATATCACCTTGGCGGGAGACATTTCGCGAATGAAGCAGAAGTTGAATGTGAAGTGAAAATGTGGTTTAGAAAACAGAGCACGCAGCGCAGTTTTATGCAACCGGTTTGGGAGGACTGCTAAAACGATGGGATAAGTGCATCAATGTTGGTGGAAATTATGTTGAGAAATAAAGGGACAATGTATGTATAAAAATAAACCTTTTTTTCAACTTGTTATCTTAGTTAGTTATTTTTCTAAAGCCATTTGTGACTTACTTATTAATTTACCCTCGTAATTATAATGGCATTTGTGTGTGTGTGTGTGTGTGTCTGTCTGTCTGTCTGTCTGTCTGTCTGTCTGTCTGTCTGTCTGTGTGTGTGTGTGTCTGTCTGTCTGTCTGTCTGTCTGTGTGTGTGTGTCTGTCTGTCTGTCTGTCTGTCTGTCTGTGTGTGTCTGTGTGTGTGTCTGTGTGTCTGTCTGTCTGTCTGTGTGTGTGTGTGTGTGTGTGTGTGTGCGTGCGTGCGTGCGTGCGTTCGTGTGTTACACACAGTTTTATGTGTTTCCTTTAAACACCTGACGTAGGCTATTCGTGCAGTAGGCTGGTTGGATTGT
Source organism: Cepaea hortensis (assembly GCA_963921405.1). Taxonomy (NCBI): domain Eukaryota; kingdom Metazoa; phylum Mollusca; class Gastropoda; order Stylommatophora; family Helicidae; genus Cepaea; species Cepaea hortensis. Next base: position 81,744 of record CAWUFQ010000638.1, read on the forward strand.
CACTGTTTCCTTTAAACACCTGACGTAGGCTATTCGTGCAGTAGGCTGGTTGGATTGTCACTGTTTAATGCCAGGCATTTTCTGCACTTATGTTATAAATCCCAAGATAATAAGATGGGTTCGCTTGGGAAAGCAGGAGCGGTGTGTGACGCACACAAGATTGCTGACGTAGAATGTGTTAACTGTTTCTAGTATGGACATTTGTTATTTTAAATCTATCTCAAACCGTTGTTACTATGCAATTGGTGGCTGGATGTCGCATCAGCACAGCATCTTTTGGCTGTTTGTGATTTTTCTAGGCATCTATACTTTCTGTAGTTTGCCACTGCCTTCTGAACGACTGACGCTCATACACTGTGAAAATAAACTCAAGGAAGCCTACTTACAAATAGCCTGCATTCACTAGCCTTGGGCTAAACGTGGTCGGCCTAACTAGGCAGTAATAAACTGGTTTGTTTGAAACAAGTTAAAATGACAAAACTGTGAGCCAGAAGGGGCTAACATAACCATTAGCATAGAGTTGACTAATGCAGTAAAAGCTTGGGACAGAAGGGGTTTATAAATGTGTATCGTCCTCGAAGTAACACAAAAGTATGGATAGTTGTTTGACAAAGAATATATTAAGCAAAGCAAGCAAGCAAGAACAAGCGCCCTACACAAAATAGTCCAGCATACATAAGTGTGCCTTGCAACGCTTTTATATTCACTTCTGTCCGCTCCTTGATGGAAGCCATCCATATGTATCTGTGTTGAATTCTACAAGCCTGATGCGATGCGAGAGACTAGAATTGTAGTTTGATTGCTGTTTATACTGTTGCTATCATACACATAACTATGCGATTATTCCCACGGGGTATTGATTTATTATGGTACAAATCTATTTTCAAGCTGCTGATTCTGGTGAACTGTATTGTTTTCATGCAATGTTTTATGCATCTGTTGAAGTGTGTGAAAAGGATATATTGATCTGGTGTCAGGTCTTAGTCAGATATGACTGATCTACCATATGACAGTATGTGGGGCGGCGCTCATCAAACCCGACACCCCAAAACGGCTTCTGGGTGAGGAGCGCAATTGGGCGGGTACAAGCCTTACCAAGGGCGAAGAAATTCAACCTAAAGACTAAACGTCATGGCAGGGCACACAAGGCACCTAAGCCTTCGCTAGCAACTAGTCTAGGATCGAAGCTCCGACAGGCAGACAGAGCATTGCTTTGATGATCCGGAAGCTTCTGCAACTTGTCTTGTTCCAGATGTAGGGGTGTTACCTTTCCTCTGGAGTAACTTAGGCATGCCGAGAGAGGGATCATGCTGCATGGGCAACACATGGTCTCTATAATTCAGCCCAGTCTTTGTGCTTTCGAGAGGTATAACTCCATCCTCGGTCTTAACCGGTCTCGGAATCAAAGCGAACGGTGGCAGTTACGCGTTATAAGTCCTTGTCAATTGGCGTAGATATGGGGCGGCACGGGTTGCCTCTGGCGATGAGAGACACCTACAGGTGTCACTGATCAGCTACTGCCCGCCTTAAGCTGGACAGCCCTCGGCCAGTTAGGTGCTGATCCGCCACAGCCTGCCTACTTCAATGGGTGCTTGGGGCTAGGACAAAATCTGGATTGCAGACTGTACAACGGACGTACCAGGTACTACTAAGAAGAGAAACAGGAACTTCAAGCTACGGCGTGCAACATGGAACGTAAGAACCATGTGTCCAGGATTTTCCACTGACTTGACGAATATTGAGGATGTGAGAAAAACGGCTGTGATTGGTGCCGAACTCAATCGTCTTAACATTGATATTTCTGGCCTGCAGGAGACTCGCCTCGCCAAGGAAGGATCACTCAGGGAAAACTTTTACACATTGATTTGGAAGGAGGTCGAGAGCAGGCAGTAAAAAGGCAACATGGTGCGGGCTTTGTAGTGAAGAATTCGCTACTGTGAATGATTGAAATTCGAGCTGGAGGTAACGGAAGACTTTTATCCCTGTGCTTGGCAACCTCTTGTGGTTTTGCCACTATTAACACTGCATAAGCACCGCCACTCACTTTCTCTAGTGATATAAAGAATTCATTCTATGAGGAGTTAGACTCTGTGAACAAGGCAGTTCCAAAATCCGACTACATGCTCGGTGACTTTGATGCTCGTGTGGGCTAGGACTCAAGTTCATGGCCAGTGTGCCTTGGAAAATATAACATCGGCCGCATGAATAAATTTGGGCAAAAGCTGCTGGAGCATTGCACCAGAAATGACCTATGTATTGCAAACTCCTTGTTTAAATCAAAAGAGCTGCATACGGTCACATGGAAACACCTAAGATCTGGTCATTGGCATCAGCTGGACTTCATCACCACCCGGAGACAACATCTGAGCCAAACATCATTAACTCGAAGTTACCAACGTGCTGATTGCGATATGGATCATTCTTTAGTTGGTGCAAGGGTTAGACTGAGACCAAAGAGAATCTACACAGCTAAACACAAATCTAGCCCCATGATTAATATTCTGATCATCAAAGATCCTGATAAGTGCTTTGAGTTCCAACGGCAATTTGAAGACTCTATCACTGATACATCAGAAAATTGTACAGCAAGGGGAAAGTAGGGCATATTTAGAGAAACCTTTTTATAAAACAGCGGTAGGAATTTATGGCACTGTGGATCATAAGAGGCAGGACTGATTTGCAACAAACAGCCAGAGACATGGGCCCTTGATTGATAGAAAGAAGATATATCTCTTAGGAAACAAGGAATGAACAAATCGAGACACCCTCAGTGAGCTGAAACAAGCTATGAAGGATGTGTAAAAGGTTGCATGGTAGTGTGCAAACGAATACGGATCAAATTATGCAAGTGGATTCAAAATGTAAATGATAATGGAAACATCAGATGCATGTATGAAGGGATAAAGAAGGCATACGATGCAATTTATTAAAAGAAGTGAACCTCTGAAATCCTTGACTGGAGAAATTACTAATAAGAAACAGCAGATGGTTAGATGGGTAGATCACGCTCTGGAGCTTTACTCAAGCGAGACCAAACTAGAGGATAATGCCCCTCAACACCATAGAGGCATTGCCAACTCTTGACTACCTGGACACACTTCCCACCATAACAGAAGATAAGTGTGCTATTAATGAAGCTGGACTTCATCATCACCCGGAGACAACATCTGAGCCAAACATCATTAACTCGAAGTTACCACCGTGCTGATTGCTATATGGATCATTCTTTAGTTGTTGCAAGGGTTAGACTGAGACCAAAGAGAATCTACACAGCTAAACACAAATCTAGCCCCAGGATGGCTAGTTTTTACTAGAGGATAATGCCCTCAATACCATAGATGCATTGTCAACTCTTGACTACCTGGACACATTTCCCACCATAACATAATTTAAGTGTGCTATTAATGAACTTGCTTCTGGCAAGGCCCCGAGTAAAGATGGGATTCCAATAGAGGCTAACAGAGCTATTCTGGAGAGAAGGACAAGTCCCATTGGATTTCAAAGACTCAAGCATCATAACACTTTTAAAAAAAAAAGAGTCTTATGATGCGTGAGTCTTTGAAATCCAATGGGACTTGTGACAAGACAATGGGGGATCGGAGTGACTATAACAATTATAGGGGTATCTCGTTTCTGTGTATCGTTGGGAAAATATTTGCCAGAATTGTTCTGTGCAGACTTCCAGTCCTGGAAGATCAAGTCTACCCCGAATAACAGTGTGGCTTTCAACAGAACTGGTCTACCATTGATATGATATTCGCATTACGACAAATGCAAGGAAACTGCCGTGAACAGAACCAATGACTGTATATTGCCTTCATCGACATCAAAAAAGCATTTAATTTAGTCATTCGTGAGGGTTTGTTCAGGGCACTTACGAAGATCGGCTGCCTACCAACTCTTCTGTCCATTGTGGAATCGTTCCACACAGTCATGAAAGGTATGGTCAAGTGTGATAGTACAAATTCAGAAGAGTTTGAAATCAAGAGTGGAATTAAGAAATGTTGTATACTTGCTATCACCCTCTTTGGAATATACTTTTTAACTTCTATTGAAATATGATTTCGTCATCAGGATGGTGGTATTTACATTCACTCACGCTTAGATTGCGGCTTCTACAATGCTCAGAGATTGAAGGCCAAGACCAAAATTAGGAGGATACTGATGAAAGAGTTGCTTTTTGCATTTTATGTTGCAACTTCGACCCTCTCTGAGAAATAATTACAACGTCTACTGCCTGCATTCTCCAATACTTGTCATGAATTTGATTTACGATAACAATTAGCAAAAATAAGACACAGATTATGTCACAAGGTCCTCATGGGGTCCCATCAATTTTTATTGACGACTCCAAATTGGAGATAGTAGACCATTTTATAAATCTGAATCATAGTTTGTATGTAATAATATTAGTATCTTGTTTACTTAACATGTCCCATGGTTGTCAAGCTAAAGTAATGACTGAGAGTAAGCATATTTGAGAAATGCATGTCCTGGCTTCCTCTTGTCTAAAACCCACAGACTGTATCTCATAGTTTCATCCACATAATGATATCGAAAAAGCTGATTGATTGCTGCAGAGCTAATGCTGAAGTTAAAATGCATACAAATAATAATTCTTCGATAGGAAACACACACAAATACACACAGATACAGGCATATTTTATGTGTTCATCCGATTGCTTTTTTCACTGTGTCAGATCCACAGTATTCTACTGTGTTCTTATTTTGAGTTTTTTAATTGCTATTTTGGTTTTCGGATTCGTTTATAAATAGTGTCGTAGAAACTTTGGCCTGAATCTCTTTGTGTGCTTCTTTTCGTCGAGCTTTCTAGTCATACTTTTATACTTTATATTTATTTCGTTCTTCCGGTCCCCAAAATGGCGGATAGGCAATTTAACCGTTAATGCCCCTGGAGTGTTTATTCTTGTGGTTACGGTTTGCACTCGTATTGTCCACATACTGGACTGGTAGTGCATGGTTCCGTCGTCCTGCTACTGAGTGAGTGCGTGGCACGACACTGTGAGCTGTGAATTTCGTGTGGAATGCTTTTACATCTGCCCGCTGTTGTTTGTAGCGCGAAATGCATGTTCGGAACGATGGCGGCCGGCTGCTGCTGAAATGATTGTTTTGCCTTTTCGGTTCACGGGTGCATTTTTCAGGAGACTCCTAGGTGTCGTTTCTGGAGCTACGGAGTTCGTGCTTTGGGCGGCGCCTTCGGTGGGTCGCCCTGTAGAAAGAGACCAAGCCATTTGAGATAACACCCAGGTCAATGAGATCTTTCTGGTGACTGCGTTTCCATCGACTATGAACTGCATTTTTTGTGGAGTACTATTGTGTTCCGTTTCCATCGACTATGAACTGCATTTTTTGTGGAGTACTATTGTGTTGTCATTCTGGCTTTGGCATTATGCACAGTGTACCTGTGCGGGTTATTGGCTTGTCGAGACGCCTGTCTGTTACAATTTTCACTTTGGGTAGTGAGGAGCTTTTTTTGTGATGTTCACTGGCACAGGAACGGAGCATTATGTCGACGACCCGATGCCGTGAAGTTTAAACCGCGACTAACTAACTAACTAACTTTTGTTTCGTTGTATCCAATGGTGACTTGGTAAACATTGTATGTTCACGTAAAGACAAAAGCTAACGATACATACAAGAAACATCGTGTACAATCTGCCACATGTTGATGGTTCTCTCATAAATAAATATGCATGAAGCATCTACCTGGGATATACATCAAATACACCAATGAACAATGGCGTATATCATCTTACTTTACCTTATCATATAAAGACTATCTTTTAAAAAAATGCATGGTAATAGAAGAATAAAATGATCCGTGCTTATTACATAGAACCAAATGAAACACAAGGCGGTGAATCCTGGATGATATGTCGCTTAAAAAGTCGCTTAAAAGTCGACGATGGTAAGTGCTGAATGATAAGTGAAGTCAAGTAAGACTATTCCTTGTAGCAAAATACTAGCGCTATTTAATTGAAAAAAAAAAACCAAAAAAAACCCAAAAAAAACAAACAAACAAACAACAAACGGTCAATTTAACTCTTGCCTAAAGCTCACCGGACACATGGTGCTAGACCCACATGTTATAGATCAAACCACAATAAGTGGGTGACATGGTCGGTATCACGCCTATCGCCTTTATTTCCTTACATTTCTGAGTACATATTTTAGCCAAGGTCGATCTGCGAACCCAACTAATTTTCTTTTAAATATTGGACACGGTCTTGATGCGGACCAACCCCAAGACCACTGGTAAGTAGGCAAGCATCTAACTACTAGGCCACAACGACTCGATTTATATAAGATATTTTAAAGTATCTTGGACTACCTAATGTTTAAGAAAACGTATTACAAACATCATCATCATGCCACCTATCGGCTGGAGTAGGCGTTTTGCATATATATATATATATATATATATATATATATATATATATATATATATATATATATATATATATATATATATATATATATCCTTGTGTTCTGGATCAATTCTGTTGATGATATTCCCTGTGGCAAAATATGATTGTGCACCCAGTTTCTTTGGTAAGACACTTCATGATGGTTGTAATTCATTAGAACACTGGCAGACTGGAAAGCATATTGACAAAGAGCATCGGATTATATAAAATGGTACACAATTAAGGTAGCAATAACTTTTGAAGTATTTATTACCGAAGAAAGGGACTAAATTTTGACGAAGAAACCTAAAACCAAATTCGATGGAAGCTACCAAATATAAGATAACTAGCTCGGAAGAAATTTATGATAGTAGAACCCTTAATATTGGTGGACTAAAGAAAACAGTACAAGAATATGATAAGATGGAGTAAAAAATAAATACGAGATAAATACTTAAAAATAATACGTTTTCTTCAACAAGCAGTGCAACACAATTGAATTAAATAATATTACAGAGTAACAAATAATGTGCGCATTTAAATCAGTCAGTTGACCTGAAGAATAGTAATAGTGCACTCACGATGTTTGAAATAAAAGACAGGAAAGGTTTTACTGAAAGATGGTGCTACAATAATGAGATTGAAAGAATACATAAAGAATAAAATGACGTAGAAAAGCGGAGTTTAACAGAAGAACTTCATTTAGAAGGCATACCTATATTAAAAGAAGAATCCACTGATGCTATCAAACACATGAAGAAAGGAGAAACAGAATGGTGGTGGTGGTGGTGGTGGTGGTGGTGATGATGATGATGATGATAATGATGATGATGATGATGATGATGATGATGATAATTATGATGATGATGGTGATGATGATTATGGAGACAACTATCACTTATCATAGTCAACCAATGTTCAGTTTCTAAACCCTATCCATAAGCGTGGATAATATGTAGATATTGTCAGCATTTTCCCCAACCGTGTTTCATTTCCCATATAACCTCTGTAGTACACGACATATCCATTAGCCATCCATCCACTCCACCAGCTATAAGTACCGCCAGAAATGATAGCATGATCACAGCTGGATAACACAGCTAAATGAACGGCTGCCGACGCATCAGGCAACACAAAGATGTCGTCCCTCCGCAAATTGTCACTGCACCACTTCAGATCATCGCTGGCAACTAAGAAGGTAATGTTCCTGTCTGGAAACTTGGATTTAAAGAAACTGAACGCTTTCATGAAATAGGATTTCTCAGGAACTCCATATCCCCAGTATTGACCATACTCAGATAGAAAATCCCCGCGTCGTACATGAACTCCTACAGTCGTTGATACATTATATTTTAAGTAGACTTCGCGAAGAATTTTAGCAGCATCGTTGGCAATGGAATCATGGAAGGTAAATTCTTGCCTCACTTCATCAAATACGTCGTTAAAGTATACAAAGGACTGCAAGAAGCCATCGATTCTTGTGTGTTGTTGTGACAGGTTCATCATCTTTGCATCGAAAGCAACAGGACTATCTTCTTTGATGACTGACCATCTGGGAAAAATAATAAAAACAAATCTACGTAATGTATTTGTATGTAACTCTTAAGGAGAAATTGTGTTCTAGTGCTCACAGATCAGGCGAAGGGTTTACGATTATTATGACTGAGAATCTAAGCTTTATGATTCAAACCGCCACCATCTGAATGCTCTACGAGAAGTAAGACTTTTGCGTGAACCTTGTGATGACTGTGAATCGACAACCATGGCCAGACTTCGAGAACAGTAAATTAAAAGAGGGGTGGCCAAACAAGAACACTACACAGGAAGCCAAAGAAGATTGATTAACCAACACAGAACAGGTATCGTTAGCCGCTTCACGCTGCGGGATTTGCTGAGGAGGGGATCCGAGCACGTATGGACTGAATGGTTCGATGTGCAATGATGATCTGTCGACTAACTAACTAACTAACTAACTAACTAACTAACTAACTAACTAACTAACTAACTACCTAACTACCTAACTAACTAATTAACTAACTATCTAACTAACTAACTAACTAACTAACTAATTAACTAACTAACTAAAAAAATTTTGTTGCGTATCCCTTACGGGACGTTGCAGTCAACACCAGCATTTTCAGCTGCTGTTGATGTACTAGGCAAGTGTTACGTTCAGTAGTTTGCCATTGCTTTCTGAACGACCGGCCTCTATACCTTTTTCGAAAAAACCAGCACCGCCGTGTTTCGAACCCGGGTATACGGACTCACAAACCGCGTTCGCAAGCCCTTCAGCCACACCGCCACCAATATGTTTCAAATTGCCAGCCTTTGACTGAAGTACCACATGTTTAATACATTATATGTATTTCTTTTCACACGATTCCACAATAATATGTCTTAATGTAGTCAGTCTAGTGTCAGTTCCGTAGTCTGTGTGTCGTTGCGTTTACTTCTTCTTGTTTGCTGATGGTATGTCGCCGCAGCTCTCACTGTTTCCTTTTCAATTAAAATTTGTGAAGATGCTCCACAAATCGTTTTCTATAATTGTAAAACAAGACAGAGTAAATAAATATCAGCGCAGGAGCTGTGCTTGACAACGCTCGGCAATCAACGTGGGAGTGGCACAGTTGTTCGCTCTAAACTAATGGGGTTACTTCTAGGAAAACCCGGGCATTCACGGGCGTTAACAAAGTACACTAATGATAACACTGGTTTACACACATTTTGGTGCCATAAATTTTATAGCTGTTCTTGTGCAATAGTGTATTCCTGATTCCAAACATGTAACCAGATGTTTATTTCTGTGTATTATGTCTCTGTGGCTAAGTGGTCAAGCCGTTTGACTCGTGCTCCGAAGGTTGTGGGTTCGATTCCTGGCCGCACCCTTCAGTTTACGAGTTAAATGTTTCAGAGACTCCTGTGGGTCGTCGCTAAAAGCTACGGAGTTCGTGCTTTGTGCGACGCTTTCCGTGCTGCGGAAAGAGACGGAGCCATATGGGATAAAACCCGGTGCAATGAAGTCGACCCTGTCGACTTTTAAGCGACTTTTTAAGCGTTTATTTCTGTCAGTTCTATGTTTTGAAATAACAAAGAATTACCTTCTTAACAGGACAATTATTATGTCATCATTGGCACCTTGCCGTCTTGACAGACGATAGTTTGTGCTTCAAAAAGGCATAATAACTTTTACCCTGGCGGTAGCGAATGTGACTGATAAGGCCAATTCGCGCTGTAAATGTTCGTTCACAGTGGGTGCATGTGAACACATGGTGATTTCCACCATCATGACCATCTTACGTCTCACACGCTCGGTGTGTGACTTATCTGCAATAATTTTCTCCTTTGTCTTTATTCCATTTCTGATCTTTGCCCTTCATGCAACACGTTCAGCGGCAACTTGCTCCCAATGCTCATTATCAATGGCGGTATCAATTTATGTCCCATTTACACACATCTTTGTATCGTAGTAGACGCCGACCCTGAGATCTCTTACCCATCTGTAATTCACCAAAACAGATGTCCGTTGGTATTATACCATCATCCATCCTCCTAAGATGTCATATCCATCTAAGTCTACGAAGACTGAGCATGGAATAAACCGTCACACAACATGATCTTTCCAATACTTCAGTAGTTGTGATTTTGTCTTGCCACTTAATACCAATAATTCTTCGCAGACACCGCATATGAAAGCTGTTTAAACGTTTCTCTTGGGGTGAGTAAGTTGTCCAGGTTTCATTGCATAAAGAAGAGTACTAAGGACACAGGCTTGATATACAAGGACTTTTGTTTTGGCAGTAAGCTTCCTGTTCTCCCAGACTCTTTTTCTTAACCTGTTCATTGTTGTTGCTGCCTTACCAATCCGGATGTTGATTTCCTGACCTAGGGATAATTTGCTATTTACCACTGATCTTAGATATGTAAAATGGTCTACCATCTCTAGTTCGGCGTCGCCAATAAAGAATGATGGTACCCCATGTGCACCTTGTGACATAATCTGTGTCTTCTTTTTGCTAATTGTTAAACCAAATTCAGAACAAGCATTGGCGAATGCAGATACTAAACATTGCAATTCTTCATCAGAGTGGGTCGTAACTGCAGCATCATCTGCAAAAAGCAACTCTCTCATCAGTACCCTCCTAATTTTGGTCTTGGCCTTCAATCTCTGAGCATTGTAGAGGCCGCCATCTGAGCGTGAGTGAATGTATATACCACCATCCTGATCACGAAAGGCATATTTCAGTAGAAGTGAAAAGTATATTCCAAAGAGGGTGGGAGCTAGTACACAACCTTGCTTAACTCAACTCTTTATTTCAAACTCTTCAGAAGTTGCACCGTCAAACTTGATTATACCATGCATGCCTGTGTGGAACGATTCCACAATGGACAGAAGAGCTGGTGGTGGGCAGCCAATATTCTTTAGTGCCTTGAACAGACCCTCACGACTGACCAAATCAAATGCCTTTGTGAGGTCGATGAAGGCAATAAATAGTGATTGATTCTGTTCACGGCATTTTTCTTGCATTTGTCGCAATGAGAATACCAAATCAATGGTAGACCGGTTCTGTCGAAAGCCACACTGTGATTCGGGGTAGACTTGATCTCCTAGGACTTGAAGTCTGCGCAGAGCAATTCTGGCAAATACTTTTCCAACAATACACAGAAGTGAGATACCCCTTTATTTATTGCAGTCGCTCCGATCGCCTTTGTTCTTGTACAGTGTTTTGATGCTTGAATCTTTGAAATCATGTGGGACTTGTCCTTCTCGCCAGCATAGCTCTATTAATTGGTGGATCTGTAGAGTGAGAGTGTCTTGCCCACTCCTGATAACCTCTATTGGAATCCCATCCTTACCTGGAGCCTTGCCAGTTGCAAGTTCATTTATAGCACACTTAACTTCTGTTATGGTGGGAAGTGTGTCCAGGTGGTCGAGAGTTGGTAGAGTCTCTATGACGTTGAGGGCATCATCCGCTAGTTTGGTCTCACTTGAGTAAAGCTCCAAATAGTGCTCTACCCATCTGTCCATCTGCTGTTTCTTATCAGTGATGATTTCTTCAGTCAAGGTTTTCAGTGGTGCACTTTTTTATTAAATATTAGACCACATGCTTTCTTTATTCCTTCATACATGCTTCTGATGTTTCGTTTATCACTTGCGATTTGAATGGACTCACATAAATTGATCCAATAATCCTTTGCATACTGCCTGGCAGCCTTTTGCACATCCTTCCTAGCTTGCTTTAGCTCACTCAGAGTGTTACGCGTTGGTCTTTCCTTGTTTCCTAAGAGAGTTATCTTTTTCTTATCAATCAAGGGCTGCAGAGTCTGGCTGTTTTCCGCAAACCAGTCCTGCCTCTTATGACCCCTCCGGCAGTTTTATAAAGAGTTTCCCTAAGTTAACCCCACTTTTCATTTACTGTACAATTTCCTGGTGTATCAGTGAAAGCGTCTTCAAGTTGCTGTCTAAACTGAAAGAACTTTTCAGGGTCGTGAGTGTTAATAATATTAATCCTGTGGCTAGATTTGTGTTTAGCTGTGTAGATTCTCTTTGGTCTCAGTCTAACCCTTGTAACAACCAAAGAATGATCTGTATCACAGTCAGCACTGTGGTAACTTCGAGTTAATGATATATGGTTCAGATGTTGTCTCCGTGTGATGATGACGTCCAGCTGGTGCCAATGGCCGGATCTTGGATGTTTCCATGTGACCTTATGCAGCTCTTTTGTTTTAAAAAAGGAGTTTGTAATACATAGGTCATTTCTGGTGCAATGCTCCAGCAGCCTTTGCCCATTTTCATTCATGCGACCGACGTTGTATTTTCCAACACACACTGGCCATGAACTCGAGTCCTTGCCCACACGAGCATTGAAATCACCGAGCATATAAATGTAGTCAGATTTTGGAACTGCCTTGATCACGGAGTCTAACTCCTCATAGAACAAATCCTTCACATCATCAGAGGAATCGAGTTTCGGTACATATGCACTAATGATGGTGACAAAACCACAAGAGGTTGCCAAGAGCAGGGATAATAGTCTTTCATTACCTCCTGCTGGAATTTCAATCATTCCCAGTAGCGAATTCTTCACTGCAAAGCCCAAACAGTGTTGCCTTTTTCCTAACTGCCCTCTACCCTTCCCAAAAAAAGGTGTAATTGTTTTCCCTGTGTGACCCTTCCTCAGCGAGGCGAGTCTCCTGCAGGCCAGCAATATCAATGTTAAGACGATTGAGTTCGGCATCAATCACAGCCGTATTTCTCACATCGTCAATATTGGTCACAAGTCAGTGGAATATTCTGGACACATGGTTCTTACGTTCCAGGTTGCAAGCCATAGCTTGAGGTTTCTATTTTTCATTTTATTAGTGCCTTGTACATTGGTTTTACAGCCTGCGATTTTGTCCTAGCCCCAAGCACCCATTGAAGCAGGGAGGCTATGGCGGATCAGCACCCAAATGGCCGGGAGCTGCCCAGCTTGAGGCGGGCAGTAGCTGATCAGTGACACCTGTAGGTGTCTCCCACCGTCAGAGGCAACGCGTGGCGCCCCTTGTCTACGCCTATTGACATGGAATTATAACCCGTAACAGTTGCCTCTTGCTTTGATACCGAGACCGATTAAGACCAGGGATGAAGTTATTGCCTCTCCATAGCACAAAGCCTGGGCTAAAATATAGAGATCATGTGTTGCCCATGCCGCATGATCCCTCTCTCGGTCTGCCTAGTTCACTCCAGAGGAAAGGTAACACCTCTACATCTGGAACAAGACAAGCTGCAGAAGCTGCCGGATCAGCAAAGCAATGCTCTAACTGTCCGCCTGTCGGAGCTTTGATCCTAGATCAGCTGCCAACCAAGGCTTAGGGCCTGGTCTGCCCTGCCATGACATTTTGTCTTTAGGTTGCATTTACTCGCACCAGGGTATGGCTTGTATCCTCCCAATTGCGCTCTTCCGCCCGAAGCCGTTGGCACAATGTAGGGTGTCGTGTTTGTTAAGCGTCGTCCAACACTCGGCGCTAACAGAAAGCAGGTAATACCAAAAGCAGGTAGAAAGCAGGTCTACTGTTATACGGTAGCTCAGTCATATCTGACTAAGACCTGACATCCAATTATTATGCACAAGTGAATTAGGTGCCATCAGTGGCATTTTGACTGTAATCTGCATTTATATTATATAATTACATAGAACATTAGTATAATGAGTCACATCACAAAGATTTTGCTACGAATTATCATGCAAAGAATGACGAAGAAAATGCAACCTGAAATAGGGAAAGAACAATCTGGGTTTGTAAAAGGAAAGATTACAGTAAATGCTGTGTATATGCTACGTTCAGTTATTGAATGTTCTATATAAGTAAACACAGACAGATATAATCTTTGCTTTATTGACTACACAAAGGCTTTCGATAGAGTAAGACATGTCAACATGGTAGATATGCTTGCAGATCTACATATTGATGGGAAAGACATTAGACTTATAAAAAACATATTGGAAACAACAAGCTGCCATAAGGATTGATAATGAAGTGGGACAATATCAGCCTATTGTGAGATGTGTTAGGCATTCGGGACATTCCCATAAGCGCTCCGTCCCCATCCTCAGCAGATAGCGAAGAGTTCCAACACTAATAGTTTCAGTAGCAATCTGATTATATGTCCGTCTCGCCTTTCCTCTGAGCGTCGATCGTCGGCCAGATCACCTCGTCACACCTCGCTGCCTCATTCTTACCAGACTATGGTGATCCATTTACTCATCCGAGGTGTACACGTGCTCCCACAAGGCCGCAACCACGTCTGTCTTGTCACGCATCAATACTCCACCAAGTTTTGCAGAGCCAGCCAATCTGTCCGCCTGTTCATTCCCCAGCACACCGGCATGCCCCGGAGAAAAGATCCAGGTGATGCTTGCTACCCGTGACCTCCGAAGCGAAGCAAGCCACTCTGCACGAAGCCTGCCTGTCCTCACCCTCCTCAGCATGCTTTTTGAGTCAGTTACAATCACAATGTGTGTATGTATCGTGTTCTCTATCCAGCGGAAAGCTGCACTGGCCGCTTCTACCTCCATTCTTAAGCTAGATGTTGTGTCATCATACGCCAGGCTCCCCTGCACCAAACGTCGACCATTGGCTTTTGCTAAGAATCCGCAGGCACTTCTCCTACCTCTCAACACCGAACCATCCGTGTAGATAATCACATCACCCGAGCGAAAATTATCCTGAATTAGTTGCTGAATTTCCATTGCTGGCCACTCCCTGGGGGATACATATAACATCAGAAGGAAGATGTACAACAGAGATTAAGAGCAGAATTGGGCAGGAAAAGCCGCATTTAAGAAAATGAGGTTTATCTTATGCAATACGTCGCTATCAATGAAGGTAAGAAAGAGAGTGCTAAAATGCTATATAAAACCAGCTTTGTTGTATGGCAGCGAATCTTGGAATGTCTTGGGTGGGGTGGGGGGAGGGGGGGGGGTGTAACAGAAATTCCTAGAATTCGCCTAGAATCACGTTACAATTAGTCGTAGATGTTGCCTTACTATTATTAGTGTCGAAACAGCCTTCAATAGTTTATATTCCCATTTATAGTTGTGATTATTGGCAATACTCACTTGTCGACCTTTTCATTGGTAAGAACATATTTTAACTTGAATGTCTTCTGCAGATCTGTATCGTGTTCAATAAACATTTTCCTCCCGTGTCGTCTGCTGATGCCAAGTATTGCAGCATATTTGAACATCTGGTTTCCCAGTCTACCGTGCCAGATGTTGTCAGAAGTCATGTATAATGTCACATTGTTGACTTCTAGTGTTTGATTGTTCAGCTGCCGGTCACTAACAGAGCTCGATTCATTCTTCGTCGTCACGTTACACATTGTGATATCTGCAGTTCTGTTTTCCTGAGCCGTTCCTTTTGCATTTTGAGATGTATGACAGGCTATCCATGAAAACCACCTTTGATAAGCATTTCTGAAAAAAAGATACAATTATTGCATTATTACATCAGATATATTGCATTAAATTGTATCATATTATTCAATGCATATTGCATTCTTGACAAAAAGAATATTGACATTGGCAGATGATGTGCTGGTGTTTAGACAGGTCAGAGACAGGTGCAGTTTGCCTAAAGACTTACAAATGGCAGCAAACGGGGTGGCGGAGTTTGTGTAGGGACTTGGAGCCGTTATACATCTAGACCAGGCGTCGGTTGTGTGGTACCCCCTGGATAACCGGATCGTCAAGGCAGATGTCCCAGTTAGTTAGTTAGTTAGTTAGTTAGTCGCAGTTCCAACTTCACAGCAACGGGTCGTGCCCATTATGCTCCGTTCCTGTGCCAGTGAATATCACACAAAATGCTCCCCACTGCCCAATGTGAAAAGTGGAAAAGACAGGAGTCTCGATAAACAACAGCCCGCACAGATACACTGTGCATAATGCCGCTGCCAGAATGTCAACACAATAGTCCCCCACAAAACACCCAGTTCATTTCTGATGGAATCGGCAGTTCATTTTCCCATCTGAATATTTCCTAGATGTTCACCCACACAGTCCACGAAATACAGTTCACCGTCGATGGTAGTGGCAGTCAACCAGAAGCCCAGCAGCCACGCATTTCTGCATAAGGCAAAAACCGGTCAACTCTGGGACATAGCCATCTGTCATCGCTCCGAACATGCAGTTACGTTCCAAAAAACCTCGGGCAGATTCAAAAGCATTTCACACGAAACTTACAGCTCACAGTGTCGCGCCACGCACTCACTCAGTAGCAGGGCGGCGGAACCATCAAGCCTCCTTAGTCGCCTCTTACGACATGCGTGGTAGACTACAGTGTTGCTATTCTTTGCTTCCCTTATGGGCCCCGGCAACACACGGGAGAGATGTCCCAGTATTACATTGAACAAATGTCCTCTTAGTAGAGAGAGAGAGAGAGAGAGAGAGAGAGAGAGAGAGAGAGAGAGAGAGAGAGAGTAAATTGAAGTACTTGGGTATCAGCGTCGACAGGTGTATGTCTTTTAAGGATCATGTGGAGGATTTGGTGGTTAAGGCTGGTAGGGGACTTAATAAAATGAGGGCAATGGCAGCATCCGGGGTAGAGCAGAGGATGTTTGATAGGTTCTTTTAGCAGTTACTAATTTCTGTCATTAAGTATGGTTTGGGGCTGCTGACAGTATCAAAGAGCCAGTTTCAAAGGTTGTAGCGCATACAGAATGCGGCCCTGCGGGTGATCTTGGGGTGCGAAAAGGACATACCAATTATATATATGAGGCATATCCTGGCACTACCAACAATGGTGGATAGGCATAGCTAAATGGTACCTGAGAGTTGCTGCAGGGGGATAACCCCTGCATGAAGCAATGGATATGGTCAAGGGTCATATATTAAGACGAGGCAGAACCTGGATGGCACAGTCGGAAATATCTATACATAAGGCGTGTGATCTAGAAACAATCAATTATGAAAAAAGAGTGTGTTGAAGTACCGGAAGACATGACGGATTGCCAAAGTGTAATAGTAACACTGGGTCGTGAGTGCAGAGAAGGGGCAGCTGGCCGCACAGAGTTTGAGGTGCAACAACTGATTCAGAGTAACACACATCAAAGTGACATAGAATTTATATCGATGGGTCAGTGGTGAGAAACAGACGGAGTGTTTGGGGCTTATCGCGAAGGCTAATGGAAAAGGGAGAGTCTGACATATGAGACTACGACCTCTAGCAAGAAAATGTAGGTGGAAACAGTCACAGCAGCATTCCGTTGGTTAGAGCAGACCACTGCAACATACACTGTATTTATTACGGGTTTAATGAGTATTCTTAATAATGTGGAGAAATGAATGTTTAGTGTGGAATGTCTCACCTCGTTTCAGAGGTCACATATTGTGAGAATCGTGTGGATTTTTGCCGTGGCCATGCCGGAGTGCGGGGGAATGAACAGACTTATAGGCTGGCAGGGAATGCACCTCTTAGTGGTAGATTACTTATGGACAAGGGCGAGTTGGTCGTGCGCCTGTCAGACCAGGTGGAGAAGGTGGGGGGCCCCGATTGATAACCCGTATGTGGAATGGATGAGATTGCGGTGAATTGGCAGGGGTTCTGGTAGAATATCAAAACTAAGAGGGATACCAGGAGAACTTTCAATCAGATAGCGGTGGGAACGATTAGTAGTGTGACTCTTCGCTGACTGTTGAACAAGGTGACGGAGCGCGTATGGGAATGTCCTGAGTGAAGTGATGTCAGTTCATGGCTCAACTCAACTCAACTTGACAATACCACATATTGGATTATACTTTACTATATGTATTATACAATACATACACATTACATACATTGGCACCTTGCCGTCTTGACAGACGATAGTTTGTGCTTTAAAAAGGCATAATAACTTTTACCTCTGGCGGTAGCGAGTGTGACTGATAATATTATACAATATTGCTTGACAATACTATATATTGCATTATATTTTACTGTGTTGTGGTACAGTATTTTATTATATATTATACAATATTGCTTGAGAATACTATATATTGCATTATACTTTACTATGGTATGTTTTGATATTTCATTATATTATATATTATATTACTGGACAAATAAGTATATTGCATTATACTTCACTGTCTTTTATTATGATATTTTATTACATATTATACTATATTACTTGACATTGAAGTATATTGCTTCACTACTCTTATTCATACCCAGATAGAGAGATTAGACTGACTACAGAACGCGGCTAAGTGCATCATACTTGGAGACAAAAGATACGGCATACAAGGCAATGTGATGCTTACTTACATTTTCCACCATGGGAAACTGAAGAAGGAGTTGCCGGGCGCGTACTCACCTTTGAGTCATTGACACATTACAACAACTTTTGCACAGTGAGATCAAGAAACAAAAGAGCAGCAGAATAAACTGAGGAAAGCCGTACATGAGTCAGGCTGAGGACATTATTTACAAGTTCGTTCACTTGAGGACATAACCTAGTGAAAATGAATACAAGTATCAACAGAATGCAGTACAGTATGCGCAAGACTTGACAGGAAATGTAGATAACACACCCGGATATTTGTTGAAGCAGTTCAGGAGTTGACATTTGAGAATTCTTGTCAGGATGATGTAGTCATCTGTATAGATGGATTGTTCTTCGACACTTTAGGAGCTCTTAGGCTTTTAAGGTTCATGTCGGGAGACGAACTGTGAACTAGGGCCGATGAAGTTTGTCTTGACTAAATGATGTCTAATAAGTGAGATCATGGGGTAACCAAGGAAGAGTCTGTCTGGAGAGACGGACAAGCAACCAGGCATACTTTCTCAGCGATTTAATGAGTATGTAAGGAAGATTGAGTAGTAAATATAGAAGCCATAAACAATGTATTGCAAGAGTCCATACCTGGCATATTTCGCAGCAACTGATCAGACGCATTCTGTACAGTTATATAGCATATAAAGTGAATACAACATTGAGATGGACAAGGCGCGAAAACAGTAGATGTATAATGTCAGGAGGTCAGTGCAGACAAAGGTCAGCGTCATTTGTGAACCAGGACATGTAGGTTTAAGAGAACATGAACAAGATGATAGGCTTGCGAGCCGGGCTACTATGGACAGCGGACTAGCAATGGACTAGGCTGATACTGAATCACCTAAAAAATACAGGGCGATTAAACGAACCAAGTGATGGGTGTGAATCTGCAATATAGACTGACTGTAATAACATACAGTGAATGGGCCAAAATATAATAATAAACCAACACAGACCTGGTGTCGTCCACCGCTACACGCTGTGAGAAATACTAAGGGGATCAGAGCGCTGAAGAAATTAATATGTCCATGTACAGTGATAATTATCTGTCAACTAACCCACATATTATATTATAATGAATTACATAGTTCACTCTGCATCAGCATTTGTTCTCCCTAAACAACCATATTGTGAACACAGACCTGCCAACAGTGAGAATGGATAGGAGTATTTTGAGTAGAATCCAGTCGATGACATATCTGGGCGTGAGGTTTGATCGTAGCCTGTCATTCAGAGAACATGTCGATTATGTCATAACGAAAGCTCGAAAAGGTTTGTCAGCAATGGAAGTCATGGCAACAGCCAATATCGAGCAAAGACTGCTAATACTTCTGTTCCAAGGACTAGTTCTTTCACCCATCGAGTATGCTCTGGCCATCCTCACTGTCTGCCCTACACAGATTGCAAGACTTGAAAAGGTACAAAACGAAGCCATGCGCATCTTTTTGGGCTGCACGAGAGACACCAGCTGTGTAGCAATAAGATACCTCCTTGACTTCCCGACAATGAACCGCAGGATCAAAATCTAGAGAGCTCGTGCATACTTAAAACTAGGTGCAGATGATCGGCACCCTCTGCATGAAGCTATATTCAGAGAAAAGGGTGATAGGCTAAAGAGGGGCAAACCATGGATGGGTCGGGCGGAACATGTCGTCAGACAGGTCTGCAGTTTTACCAGTATCAACCCCAGCCAGGAATGGGTGCCGATGCCTCCAGCTTTTAAGTGCACCTTCTCCGGCATTATCACACTCGACAGATGGTGCAGAGAGCAGAACTCTGCCGCTGTCAATGCAGAGGTCAACGCGCTCATCTATGAACTCTCAGATAGCCCTGAAGTGCTCATCTATACAGATGGATCTGTTGTAAAGCAGCAGAGAAGTGCATGGCCATTTACAGTCCGTTCAGAGGGCCGAACCGTTCAAGAATCCAGTGATGTCCACTCTACGACCACGAGCAGCATGACGATGGAGGTGATGGCAGTAACACAGGTTTTCATTTGGTTAGAATCACAGCATTATACCAACGTGTGTGTACTAAGTAATTCAATGTGCATGACTCGGAAGGTCGAAGCTGGATCCGTACGTCGCTAGTGGACTGATTCGCTGCAGAAGTCTGTTGTCCGCAAAGTCACCTTCATCTTCTTCCCGGGTCATGCAGGAGTCGAGGGAAATGAACGAGCTGATACACTGGCTGGCTCTGCACCTCCAGCAGATGGCCAGCGCATGTATCGCGCCAATGTTATTAACGTCCTTAAAGATATGTCCAGAACAGAGGACTTTGACGTTAGTGAATCCACATCGCTGTCCAGGATCAAAGACTTGGGAATAAGGATTGGCACCGCCAGACACGAGAGGTATATCGGGAAAACGAGGTGCCTCGTCATCCAACACAGAACTGGCACTATTAGCCACCGGACGCTGATGCATATGCTGGGGGAGGGGCGGGGGCGGATCTGAGCACCTATGGACCTGTCCGGAGTGCAATGATTATACCTCGACTGATAACTGATAGTTCACTCTAAATTGCAAGTGATAAGGGAAACATCAGAAGCATGTACGAAGGTATAAAGAAGGCATGTGGCCCAATAATTAAAAGAAGTGCACCACTGAAAACCTTGACGGAAGAAATCATCACTGAAAAGAAACAGCAGATGGATAGATGGGTAGAGCAATACTTGGAGCTGTCAAATGTGATTCAAAGATACTTCAGTTAGTTCTCTCTGTTGACGCTTCTCCCATCTATCGTGAAGCATGGGGCATCATCTCTCACAATCCTGTTGTCCAGAGAGCACCACAAAACAGCCGCCTTTTCCGGGTGGATGACAGCACTCATTTTAGTGCACCAGTCAATCACTTTGTCTACTGTCGCCTGTAGCTCCCGGGCTGTTTGATCCCTATTTCTCCCCTGCCTTGAATATCATCCGCAAATGTTAGAATCCTTCCAACCCCTGATGCTTCTAGGTATGCAATCTTGCTTGTATACACATTAAAGAGCACCGGTGAGACTGCAGATCCCTGTGGCAGTCCCGGGGTTAAAATATGTGGCTCTGAGGTCCATGCACCCAGACGGGGAGTAACCCGACGAGAATGCAGGACGGCTGCTATCCAGTTCACCAACCAGGGATTGACCCCCTTCTCCATAAGTGCGGTCATCAAAATATCATAGCGAACTCTATTGTACGCATCCTCGAGATCAAGCGCCGCCGCCATCGTTTCCTGTCTACTCTGGAACCCCTCATAAACGTCAAAGGCAAAAGTGGCTGCATTTGACCAGGTATCTTTTCCTGGGCTGTAGCTCCCCAGGCTTCTTGGAAGAAGCTTCCCCCTTTCCAAAAAATCCTGCAGCTTAACAGCGACTATCTTCTCTAAAACCTTCCCAAATGTATTTTGAAGGGTGATGATCCTAAAGCCGCCAAGCTTTGAATGATCCTTGTATGGTTTTGGGAGAGGGATGAGATAGCTATGCAGCCAATCCTGCGGTACTGATGCTGTCCTAATGCTCTGGTTAAAGCAGCCGACCATCTCCTTCAGGTCTACATCGCTCAAAGCCTTCATGTGGCCATACCTGACACCATCAGGCCCTCGTGCCGTGTCTTTTGCCTTTTTCAAAATATGTTTAACATCTTTAACCCGTATGATGTCTTCATAAGGCATATTCTCCATTGTGCCAGATAATTCCTCTCTAACTGCATCTCTGGTATCCGCATCATTATGATTGGTCTGCTCTAAAAATCTCTGGAGAAACGTCTCCCCTTTCTCCTTGTCTGTTGGCACGCGTACCCATCCTCTTTATAAATTGTTCCCACTGTCATAGGCCGATCGTTTCTTTGTATTTGTCTGTGCAGTTTCCAGAATTTACGCAGTGTTGTATCACCTCCAATCTCCTTCATAAAACATTCCCATTTTACTTTCTTGGCCTCTGCAGCACATCGCTTGAAAGCCTCCACCTTGTCTTTCTTGTTATTTTCCGTTGTGTCCACTTCCTCTCGTGAGCTTCGGGGTGTCTGTCGCACTTCTTATTTCCGGAATTGATTCTAGTTTGTATTTCTGCCCTTATGATGTTGGAGCAGTTGAAGATTGTACCCAGGTATTTGTATGTTTCCGTTCTTTTAATGGTCATATTATCTATTATGAGGAGCCGCTGGCCGAGAGGCTATAACGCCGGACTCCCATTCGGGAGACCCGGGTTCGATCCCTCGGTAAGGTGTGGGATTTTTTTCTGTCAGGGGCAAAAAGAAAATCCTAACCTGCACAGTTCGCGCGACTGCACTAGCCAGGCGGCCTTTATTCCTAAGGCTCAAAGACCCCTCTGCCATACACCGCAAGGTACTATATTGGAGTAAATGACAGTTTTGACAGATTATCTATTTGTGTGTGGCCAGAGTTTTTAACTATTCCTTCTCTTGAAATTACTATATATTCTGTCTTATCTTGGTTGATAACCCGCCCCATCTATTGGGCTTTTTCCTGTAAGTGAGTTAATATTTCCAATGTCTTTTGTTCATTTTCCCCTATAATATCTATATCATCTGCATAACCAAGCAGCCTGGATGTTCCTCCAATATCACATTGATAATAGGTAATACCTGGTTTAATTAACAGCCTCGACGATTGTATACGTTGAAAAGCCCTGTAGGTAATATTCGCAATCAAATTGATTACAAACTATTTCCAAAGGTATTCAGAAGCAGTTTAGTTGGAGCAAAAACTAGACCAGTGGCTAGTTTAGTTTAGTTTAGTTTAGTTTAGTCGATGGATCAACATCACGGCACACGGGTGTAACCCATAAGTGCTCCGTTCTGCTCCAAACTCAAACCTGAGTCCGCAGAAACTCAGCTCAATGCACGAACTCCGTTGCATCGGCGAGGATCCTGAAATACTTTGGGTAGATTTTTAACTCGAAATTTTGCCCGGCCAGCGCCGTTAGGCAACTCTTTTTCGATTTCCAACTGCCAGGGGATTTTTTACGTGCGCAACAATACACACGGGCGTCCGATCTCACTACCCAGAGACCAGGGGAAATTTTATTGCTGGAAGTCCAGGTGGATTTTTTAAATAAATCCCGGTCCTCACCAGGGCTTGAACCCGGGACCTCCAGCACTCGAGGCGGACACCATACCTCGAAACTACTCAGCCCCCGTCATGGTCTAAGCATTCGGGAACACCAGGGATACCCATTGTGTGAACCGCTGTGTCGACGTACTTGTTCATCATCAAGTACATCGTGATTCGACTGGCCATGATTAAAACGGATATTTTCCCCTCGATGTTCAGGAGAGAGATCGGCATGAAATGGATAATGCTGGGCTAGTTTTGCTCTTTTGGAATGTAGATTCCGTTGGCTCTCTTCCACTCCGTGTTCACGTGTTTGTTTACCCACGCGAATCTCAGTATCCGGTGGAGTTTCATAAGGAAATTAGGACATTTCTTGTATACAGTGTAAGGCAAACCGTTGGACTCCGATGCAGACTCTTCATGTCCTTTCTTGATCATTGCCAGGACCTCGATCCACAATGAAGGCTTGGCGTTGAAACCCACAGTTGGTTTCTCCGGCCTTTTGAGCATCTCAACACTTCCTCATGATCTGTTCTTCCAGCTCCTCATTGCTGACATTGAGGCTGCCAGATCGCTGCAGCTCGAACAATTGCTAGCAAATTTGTATGGGTTCCGGAAGAATTTCTCACGTGCCTTCCGGGATGTCTACCTGTTCCTGCAGAACCTCTCCGCTCGACAGATGTTTAACATCGAGGGATGGCGCAGTATTAAAAGGACAAGATAATATATGTGCGGCTCTATACCGTTTCCGAGTGGCTCTCTTCTGTACTCGTACCTCCTCTAGCAGCTTCTGTTGTCTTGTCTTTCTGCAGCCTTCTTTCTCTCGCTGCTACCAAATTGACAAAGTGAGTGGAGGTATATAATCTCTCCGAACCTTTGCACCTTCTATTCTAGTAACGTGTGATTTAGCGCTTCCTCTAAAACACGGGACAACGTCTCATCTAGTCACGCCCATTCTGCCTTCTCAATGGCAGGGGGAAATTTGATCTTCACTCTGAGACTATGAGAAGGATGCTCGAGCCCGTCACTGGGGACATCGACTTGAATCTTCTCAGCTCTGTGGGGTTCTCTCTTGCTGAGATATTCTAACGTCTTATCCTTAATCCAGGCCTTTTCTCCTGTGTTGTATTCGCGCATTTCCTTCGTCCAGCGGGAATTCTCATTCGCCGATAGGAGGAAAAGCTTTCACCACATACGCACGACCAGCTTTGGTCGATAGGCTGAGTTCGTGATCGACTGGACGGTCTGGATCGTCAACGTGTGGTAAATGGCGGATCCTTCATGCCCCTAGCCCCTCCTCCACTTCCTTTCTGATGATCCAATGGGCTTCTATCCGCTCTTTCTTTACTCTCGACAAGGACAATACACAGCAATAGGAGTTGTCAGCCCGCTGCGCTGTAGCAGTGCCAGTCTTTCCAGGATGTCAGTCTGTCTTTCCAGATTGTCAATCCGTCTCTAAGGATTGTCTGGTCGACTGGCCATAAATCAATGATAAAAACTCCGCCGCGGAGCAAGCACGACAGAAGGAGAACCCCCTCCCCGAATGTTTCAGCTCTTTAAATTCTTGACATTCTCTAGGGGCGAGCCTGCCCTGGTCATGACTCCGAACGTTTTTGCATAGTATAGTATAGTATAGTATAGTATAGTATAGTATAGTATAGTATAGTATAGTATAGTATAGTATAGTATAGTATAGTATAGTATAGTCAGGAGTGAGCAAGGCATACTCTCTTTAGTATCCACTAGCTAAAAGAGCTATGCTGGCGAGAAGGACAGCCCCAAAGAAATTCGAGGATTCAAGAAATGTCAATATCACTATTTCAAAATCTCCTGGGGCCTAAAGATCCTAACGCCTAATATTGCCATATCACATCGCATCACATCACATCACACCACATCACATATATTATATTATATTATATTATATTATATTATATTATATTATATTATATTATATTATATTATATTATATTATATTATATTATATTATATTATATTATATTATATTATATTATATTATATTATACCTGCGAGATTAGATGCCTGAGGAGAGCTGCCAACCTAGCAGACCGAGTAAGAAATGCTGTTATCAGACAGACTGTTGGATCAACACCTTGTGCCACATTTATTGAAAGGCAGAAGATCAAGTGGTTTGGCCATGTCGTTAGTTAGTTAGTTAGTTAGTCGCTGTTCCAACATCACAGCAACGGGTTGTCCCCATGTCATTAGAATGCAACACCAACAACTACCATCACTGGCCTTTCATCTAAGCTCATCTGCGACAAGACCAAGAGGGCTTCCAAGAAGAAAATGGATGGACGACATCAAAGACATTGTACAATCACACGGAATGACACTATCTAGTGCCGCTCACATGGCGCTGGAACGCAAATATTCCTCCCCACGACGCTTGACAGCAGAAGTGGAAGATGATGATAATGATTATATTATATTATATTATATTATATTATATTATATTATATTATATTATATTATATTACATTATATTATATTATATTATATTATATTATATTATATTATATTATAATTAATGAAATGTTATGGATATTAATAATACACAGCCCTACACAAACATTTATGTGGATGCCAAATATTTCACACCTGATTTTGCATAATGCAGGCCTGCTACACCCAAATTTGACAGTGATTTGTCTGTAGGAAGTCTAGTTTTTGAGATACGTGCATTTGTGAATTTAATTAATATTATTATTTTATTTTCTATATAAGACTCAATCAATCAATCATGTGCCATGCCGGAAAGCGTGGGCGGTCATGACCCGATCGCCATTTCACTAGATTACCAGAGTCGTGAATCAGCTCAGTGTTCCTGCCTCATCCATGCCATGTGGCCAAGCCATCCAGGTATTTTCCTCTGGGTCTTCCTCTTGGTCTGTTCCCTTCGATCTTGCCAGTTGTCACTAAGTTCCTCAATCCATTTCTTCTCATAACAAGTCCAAAAAATTTTGACTGTCTACGTCTAATTTCTCTAATCAATTTACGATTGTCATTTGTCTCCTGTAGTATTTGTTCATTGGTTTTTCTGTCTGTGCATGGTATTCTTTGCATTTTCCTCAGAAACCACATTTCTGCAGCCATCAGATGTTTTTTCAGCTTGACTGCTCATTGTCCAAGTTTCACATCCATACAAAAGAACAAGCTCTATTGTATCCCTTCAACACTCTTTTTCTCGTTTCAATTGACATCTTTTTATATAAGACTATTGAAAAAAAAAAAAAAAAACTACTGCTATCTAGTCCGTTACATAATGAATCTGCTGGTTTACTTACAGTTTTAGGTTTCCAAGAATCTTCCAAGAATTGCCTTGTTTAGATTTAACCCACTGCATGCCTGTCAGTATGCTAGTTATTTTCTTAAACGTCTACCACAGAATGACACCATCTTATTGAAGCGCATGTTATCTTTCTCCTGATTTATTTCGTTATATTTGTGCAGAGTACATTTTGAAAGAGGAGCATAGAAAGCATTATTGCTGGTTTCGTGAATTAAGCATAATTTGCTGACCTTAAAGTAAAACTTGGTGACTTTGGCTACTTATATTGTTTGATAAACATGCGTTGAATAACTGCGACAATGTAATTGTGGGGAAATACATTACCTATGCAAACATATTCCGGAATTTAGCGCAGGCAAATTTCAAGCGGGAATTGTTGCTACGACTTGAAATTAGAAAGTTACTAAACGATTCAAATGTTATTGTTTTGATGAACATATCAGACTCTGGGTAACTTTAAAGCAGACAATTATGTTGAATTTGTTGAAAACATGCTGTCAAGATTTTATAAGCTTGGATGCAACATAAAATTACATTACCTCCATAACCATTTACATTTCTTTCCCGATAATGTTTCGACTTTAGTGAGGAGCAAAGTGAAAATATTTTCACTAAGATTAAAAACGATAAAAGAGAAATAACAGGGACTTTGGGATGCCCACATGATGGTAGATTACTGTTGAATCCTTATGTGTAACGACATATCATATTCCAGGAGGGTCCTCGAAAAGAAGTTTGTGACTGTTGACTACAGATTTAAAAAAACGATTCCTAGTGATAAAGCTTTAATACATGTTTGGTGTTTTGTAAGAATGTAATAAATGCACAGTAATTACATATATTATGTATGCAGATAACAGTCAAAATGCAATTCATGGAAACTCATTCTAGGCTTGTACATAGCAGTTCCCCTACTAAGAAGGTCTTTCTTAGTTATCACAAAATCTAGAGCTGATAGAAAAATAAAATCTGATTATATTTTTGAAATCAGCAACTCAAAATTACAATAGAACAGCTGTACAATGTAAGGCAACAAAATGTGTGTAAACCAGTGTTATGGTTCTAAATGTTCTCATACGCTTGCATATAGAACTATAAGAATGAGACAGTCGATGTTCTATGGTGCTGTAGTGAACAGAGAAATATTATAAAACACCATGAGAACTCGACATATCAGCTATAGAAGAGGCAGCAGCAGACAGTCGCATAGAAACTAACACCAACACCAGGAACCGATATCTTTAGAGATATATGAACGCCCACGCCCGATGGACAGGGCACGTGATGACGATAATAACGACTGTTACAAATAATATGTTGAAGAGATGTAACAATGACACACAAAAATACTCCATTAATATGATTCACATATAAATTTTTAATAAAGCACATTTTCCGCAAAAAAACATGCTCATTTGTGGCGTCATACTATTTAATTACATAACAATAATATATTAATCTATGAAAACAAAACACACACAAAAAAAACGTACATCTGTGAATGTTTGGTAAGCCCACTCCAAAAGCCAGTATATAGAATACAGACGCAAGCAAAGCCAACAAACAGAATATAACCTTTACGAATAGTAGGCATGTTGCCACTGTGTATGTTGTTACAAATGACTACAACCTGCCAAGGCGTTTTATAGTTTTAATTATGCTCAGCCCATTAATATGAGCCATGGGTGGAGCTAGACGTTCAGTTGAAGTTCATCTCGCTCAGCAGGTGATTGACGACGTCAGTTGCTGATAATGGTGAGCGAGAGCACACGATAAGGAACACTACAGTGCAGCAAACTTGAAAAAGACACAACAGAACTTAGTGCAATACAACAATGTTTTCAAGGGCAATTGTTTCATTCTCCCGCTGCCATTGAAATCATACATCGTTCGAAGCAAACAATAGACCTGCCAGACGTATGTTGACATAAAAAATATGATGTAGTCGGGCGATTAATATATGGGGGATTTTGTTTATATTTCAGCTATAATGTATTAAATGATAACATTTCTTAGCCGTAGTTAGTATTAATCAATAGAATGATTTTGTTTAGCTTCTTCTTCTTCTTCTTCTTCTTCTTCTTCTTCTTCTTCTTCTTCTTCTTCTTCTTCTTCTTCTTCTTCTTCTTCTTCTTCTTCTTCTTCTTCTTCTTCTTCTTCTTCTTTTCTTCTTCATATTTATATGAAGTTATATTATATAAGTTTATAAGTTATATTGAATGACACTGGCACATTGTCGTCGTGACAGACGATTGTGTTTATAACTATAACCCATGTTGGTAGTGAATGTGACTGCTCAGACCAGTTCGTGCTGTAAATGTACAATGGATGCATGTTAGCACATGGTCATTTCCACCATCACGCACGATATGACGTCTCTTACACTCAGCGGTGACCTATCTGCAATAATTTTCTCCTTTGTTTTATTCTATTTCTGATCTGTGTCCCCCATGCAACACGATCAGCAGCTTGCTTCTAAAGTGCAATGCCACTGCCTGCATCAATAATGTCCAGCTTACGCATATCTTTGCATCGTAGCAGATGCCAACCCCGAGATCGTTAGACCATCTATTAAAAAGTTAGTTGCATTTCCTTTAAAGGACATATGTAGTCAACACCAGCATTTTTTGCTGTTGTTGATGTCTTGGCAAGTTTACGTTCATTAGGTTGCCATTGCTTTCTGAACGACCGATACCCAAACTAATTGCGTAAAAGACCACCTCACTGCGGACTGCAGCCAAATCGTGCGCAGCTGTTTTCCGGACGCGGAAATACGGGTTCACGAACCGTGTTCGTAAGACCTTCACCACGGAGACCGGCTGACCATCTGTAATTCACTAAAAAGATTTCCTTTGGTGCTCTGCTATTGTAAACCCTCCTAATGTGTCCTATCCATCTAAGTCTACGAAGACTGAACATCGAAGAAACCGTCACAAAATCTGATCATTCCAATACTTCAGTATTTGTGATTTTGTCTTGCCACTCAATACCAAGTATTCTTCGCAGACACCGCACATAAAAGCTATTTAAGCTTATCTCTTGGTGTGAGTAAGTTGACCAGACTTCACTGCCATAAAGAAGAGTACTAAGGACACAGACTTGGTAGACCAAGGACTTTTGTTTTGGCAGTAAGCTTCCTGTTCTCCTAGACACATATTTAATCTGTGTTTTGTTGTTGCTGCCTTACCAATCCTGATGTTGATTTCTTGATCTAGCAATAATTTACTGTTTACCTCTGATCCTAGATATGTAAACTGGTCAATTATCTCCAGTTCGGCGTCGTCAATAAAAATTGATGGGACCCCATGTGCACCTAGTGGTATAATATTATTTTTGCTAATTGTTAAACCAAATTCAGAACAAGATTGTAGAATAGTAGACGTTGTAATTCTTCCTCAGAGTGCGACGTAATTGCAACATCATCTGCAAAATATAACTTTCTGATCAGTACCCTTCTAATTTTGGTCTTGGCCTTCAATCTTTGAGCATTGTAGAGTCCGCCATCTGAGCGTAAGTTAATGTATATACCACCATCCTGACCACTAAAAGCATATTTAAAAAACAAATGTGAGAAATATATTCCAAAGAGGATGGGGGTAAGTACACAACCGTTTTGCTTAACTCCGCACTCGTTTTCACTCTCAATAAAACTTGAGTATATCCTCTATGAATGATTTCACAATGGACATAAGAATTTGCCGGCAACCGAGTTTCTTTAGTGCTTTAAACATAACCTAACCACTGACCAAATCAAATGCACTTGTGAGATCCACGTTATACAATAAACTGTGGTTAATTCTGTTCACGGCATTTTTCTTGCATTTGTCGCAATAAGAACATCATACCAGTGGTAGACCTGTTCTATCGAACACTACAATGTGATTCGGGAAAGACTTGAATCTCCTTGGACATGAAGTCTGCGAAGAAAAATTATGGCAAGTACTTTTCCAACAATACACAGAAGTGAGGTACGCCTATAGGTGTTACAGTCACTCCGATCCCCCGTGTTCTTGTACAATGTTATGATGCTTGAATATTTGAAAACCTGTGGAACGTGTCCTTCTGGCCAGCATAGCTCTATTGCTGGTGACCTTTTAGCCTTTTTTAGCCCTTGTAGGGGACCATCCCCCATGGTCGAAGCCTGACATCCAGGTAACGCCTGTGGCTCCTAGTGGTTGTCGGCATGCGACAGCGCAGCGACCACCCCCGGGCAACAACTGTGACAACAACTAATCCAGGCGTTGGTAGCCGATTTAGCCTCAAACCAATCGGTGAACTAGGGTATGCCTAACCAGCATGGGAAGACAGGATTCGGCAGACTGCGCGGAAGAAATCATTGATGATTCAACGGGCAAGACTGCGTTTACCTGCAATGCGTTGTGGAAAGTGATGAGGAAGGCAATGCATGCATAGTAAAGCGCCCTGGTCACCCATTGCACCTGTATTCGTCTCCAGTCGTCTTGACTTGTCTTGCCACTGGGTTCAGATGGACTCAGGCGAGAGAGTGTGGTCGACGTATTGCGCAACTCTTCCTCACTGTAATCCAATTCATCGCGCAAGTCTTTCTTCATCCAACTTGATCTATCACCTTCAAGTCCCGTGGCGATGGGCGAGCGGCAAAGTACGCTGGCAGTTGTAGTGGCAGACATGCACAAGCGGCTCAGGCCATATGGTCACCTTCTAGACCGGAGTAGCAATGGGATTCTGCAGCCCCTGAGCGACTGAGCAGCCCTCTTTTGGAAAGCACTGCTCAAATTCATAGCATGAGGAAGGGGCTAGAAATGGTGCCCTAAACATTGTCTGCTCCATCATTACCTAACCAGCTAGCCGCGGTTGGTGGGTACCCTTTACCGCAGTCGACAAACAACTAAAGTTAAAACAGGTAAAGCAAAAAAGCATACCATTTTCCCATAACTATCGGAACATGGGATGTACGCACCCTATTTGGCAGAGACATCGCGTCGGACCCAGAGAGACGAACAGCATTGATTGGGAGAGAGTTGGGCAGGTACAACATCGGCATTGCAACCTTTCGCGATACACGAATTGGAGAAGAAGGCACAATCTGTGAAGTAGGTGCCGGTTACGCATTCTTCTGGAGTGGAATGAAAAGCAAGGAAAGACGCCAATTCGGTATGGGATTTGCCATTAAGTCGGCCCTAGTTGGTAAACTAGCTGAAGTTCCGAAGGTTTATGACCATTAAGTTACCCCTGCTGAAAATAAAGAAGCATGCAACCATAGTTAGTGTCTACGCTCCAACCATGACCAATGAAGATGACGTCAAAAACAAGTTCTATTAAGACTTGCACAACGTATTAACATCTGTTCCCAAAGGAGACAAACGTATAGTCCCTGGGGACTTCAATGCCAGAGTAGGCAAGGACACCGCCTCTTGGAGTGACATCATTGGAAAATACGGAGTCAGAAATTGTAACAGCAATGGACTCCTTCTCCTTCAGACTTGAGAGAACACGATCTACAGATCACCAACACAATGTTCCGTCTTCCCATCACACAGCCATTCTCCACCAAGGACATCGTGGATACACCGTCGCTCGAAACACTGGCACCACACTGTCTATGTCATCGTCAGGAGGAGTGATAGACAAGACGTTCAGGTGACAAAATCCATGTGTGGGCCGAATGTTGATTATATCAAAAATAAATATGCGCATCAAACCACCATAGCATCCTTCAGGGGTAAAATAACACACACACACACACACACACATACACACACACACACACATACACACATACACACACACACACACACACACACACATCTAAATGTCACTCACCTAAACAGTAAAAAAAGCGCAGCTTTCGTTTGAAAGAAAATGACTGCGTCAAACCCAGTGCCGCAGCTAAACAGGACACTGAAACATGGTGGAAAGCCCTAAAGGACAACATTTACAACACGGCTATGGAAATCCTGGGTACAGCCACACGGAAGCATAAGGCTGGTTTGATTAAAATGCCGAATACATCAAATAAAAACTGGGCAAGAAACACCTTCTCAAAAAGGCATATTTGAACAACCCAAAGTCAACATAAAAAAAAAAAAAAATCATTACATAACATACGGAGAGTAGTGCAGCAGAAGCTTCGGCATATGCGAGACTCCTTACTGAGAAACAAAGCTGATAGGATTAAAGGCTTTGCTGACAGACATGATATGAAAAACGTCTAAGACTCACTGAGGGCGGTCTATGGTTCTACATATCCAGGCATAGTTCGCCTCCTTAGTGCAGATGGAGGAACATTGGTCACCGATAATAATGAATTCCTTCAACGCTGGGCAGAGCATTTTATCAACATCTTAAATGCAACCTCCTCCATCGATGATGAAGCCAGTAACTGCCTTCCGCAATCCCCCACTAACGATACACTTGATGACCTGTGAACCATACTGTAAGTAAAGAAAGCAATCCAGCAACTTTCAATCGGCAAGGGGCCTGCTCCTGACTCCTTTCCGGCAGAAATATACAAAGCAGGTGGACCGGTTTTAACAGAGCAGCTTCACAAAGTATTTATATACATATGGATGAACGAGACCATGCCACAATATTTCAAGGACGCGTCAATAGTCCACCTTTACAAACGTAAAGGAAACCGCCAATCCTGTGACAACCGCCGAATCATCTCCTTGTTCTCAATTGCAATGAAGATACTGCAAGATTTTCCCTGCAAGATACTCGCCATAATTCTGCTCAATCATCACACAGCCATTCTCCACCAAGGTCTTCTTCCTGAGAGTCAGTGTGGCTTCAGAAAGGAACGAGGAACTGTTGACATGATTTTCGCTGCAATTCAGCTGCAAGAGAAGCAGAAATCTGAAATGTTCTCCACTTTCATTGGTCTTAACAAGGCTTTTAATACAGTTAGCAGAGAAGGACTAAGGAAGAGTATGGCGAAGTACTGCTGTCCACAAAAGTTTGTTCAGATACTGCGGTTATTTCATGAAGGTATGCTGGCAAGAGTACAGGAAAATAGTGAGCTGCCTGTGCTCTTTCTTGTCACCAATGGAGTGAAGCAAGACTGTGTCCTGGCACTATAAAAAACTCATGTTTTCAGTTATTATGACGAATGCCTTCGAAACAACGACACTGGAATATACATCAACTACCGATGGATATAATTTGTTCATTCTCAGAAGGCTGAAAGCTAAAACCAAAACTACCAGCGACACCCCTAGAGAGCTCCTGTTTGCCGATGATTGCGCTCTATATGCTAACTTAGAGGCAGACATGTAAACCAATCTTTCAGCTTTCTCATATGCCTATACCAACTTTGGGCTCAATATCAAGTTGGAGAATACTGTAGTTATGTACCAGCAAGTTCCAGGGATTTATCACACCGTGCCGAATATCAAACTGAATGGTCATAGATTGCGTGTTGTGGACAAATTCACCTATCTTGGCAGCACTGTGTCCCAAGCTGCCACAATTGATTGCGAATTGAATGCAAGAATCGCCAAGGCCAGCGTGGCCTTTGGCAGAATGTACGGGACAGAAATGGAATAAGTCTGCAAACAATGCGGAAAGTCTACAAAGCAGTTGTATTATCCACACTGCTATAGGCTTGAGAAACCTGTGCTGTTTACCAGCGACACGATAGGGAATTAAACCACTTCCACACAGTCTGCCTTAGAAAGCTAATGAAGATTTGAATGTCAAGACAAGATCCCAAATACGGAAGTCCTAGAAAGAGCTTCCATGCCCAGTATCCACATACTACTAATGAGGAATCAGATTCGCTGGGCTGGTCACTTGACTCGCATGCCAGATCTCAGATCCCTAAACGAATTATTTACAGCGAGCTGCATTGTGGTAAACGCTCCCAGGGCTGACAGAGGAAACACTTTAAAGACACACTGAAGATCTCACTAAAAGCTTTTGGAATTCATCATGACACTTGGGAGACTGCTGCCAAAGACCGAAATTCGTGGCGTACATCATTACGCTTGGGTGCAATCACTTGTGAAGCAAACAGGACGGCAAGAGCTGTGAAGAAAAGGCTGGAAAGAAAATCCACTGCAGGATATCATCCTCCTGGTTCGTCAAGCATTCTTTGCCCACATTGTCAAAGAACATTTCGAGCCAAAGTAGGTCTTATCAGTCACCTTAGAACTCACGGCTTCATACTTTCAACCCCACTGGATGAACTGAGTGGTTATCATCATTCTTGATGGACGAACAACATTGCTGGTGGATCTGTAGAGTGCGTGTGTCTTTAACACTCGTGATAGCCTCTATTGGAATCACATCCTTACCAAGATACTTGCCAGAAGAAAGTTTATTAATAGCACACTAAACATATGTTATGGTTGGAAGTATGTCTAGGTAGTCCAGAGTTGACACAGTCAAACACCCGCCAACATCGTCCGCCAGTTTGATCTCGTTTGAGTAAAGCTTCAAACTGTGCTCTACCCATCTGTCATATATTTTGAAGGGAGTGGGAGATCACTGTAGTGCATGCCCCATTTCTAACAAAAGAAGTAGAGCCCCATCCTCTTCTATCTTCAATAACCCCAGAATATGAACCTTGAGTTATCTGCAGGCCTCGTCTTATTAAATTGTGTCTAGGAGATATAGATTATGGCCCTGGTGTGAATAATGATTACTAACTGGGATTCTGCCCCTTCTCCAAGGATTCTTTAGCTCTGGAGCCCCCTTTTTTGTTTATCAAATCTGAGGAAAGTCTGGAGAATTTTCTCAACCTGATTTAGATGAAGAAAACATGGATGTTGAGCAGTTGATAGATCTAGAGTCTTTTTATTTCCCCATTCAGTAACTCATTATGAGTTAATTTATTTTTAAACAATCAAACACATAAACAAGTCTCAATAGATCCTGACAACCTGATGTACAAAGAAGCTGGTGACTCGCAGATAGGTTTGAACTGATAAATTAACAGAAGGTCAATTCATGTTAATCATTTATTGACTGGGCCTGAGCCTTCTGGCCAGTACACACATCTCTATTGTGGGTTACACATAATATATTAGAAAAGTTGCACATTGGACCATTGTCCCAGACCTCAATCAAGCAATATATCAATATATGAGATGTCAACAAGTGTGAAACATAGTAACATTTTCATGTTGTACATGTTAAGTGTTAGTTAGTTAGTTAGTTAGTCGACAGATCATCCTCGTTGCACATCGGACCATTCAGTCCATAAGTGCTCGGATCCCCTCCTCAGCAAATCCCGCAGCGTGTAGCGGCTAACGACGCCAGTTCTGTGTTGGTTTATCAATCTTCTTTGGCTTCCTGCGTAGTGTTCTTGTTTGGCCACCCCTCTTTTAATTTGCTGCTCTCGCAGTCTGGCCATTGTTGTAGATTCACAGTCATCACTTGGTTCTTGCAAAAGTCTCACTTCTCGTAGAGCATTCAGAATGTCAGCCTGGTCCATGGCGCGTCCGCCCTCCACAGTAGCCTCACCTGCGAGCTTGTCAGCCCGCTCATTTCCTTGTACTCCCGCATGCCCTGGCACGAAGATGAAACTAATCTTTGCCAGCCGAGACCGCTTCAGAGGCAGCAACCATTCTCTTCGGATCGACCCCTCCTCTATCCTCTTGATCATGTTCCTTGAGTCGCTAAGGAAACAAGCCCTAGTGAATGTCTGTGTCTCGAGCCATGTTATTGCTTTACTTACTGCCATGACTTCCATGGTCAGGCTACTTGTGGTTTCAGTGAAAGCACCAGAGTCCTCCTTCACAATTCTCCCTCCGGCCCGAGCTGTAAAGGCCCATGAGCTTCTCACATGTCGGACGACCGACCCATCTGTGTAGATGACCGCGTCACTGTCTAGCGAATTCTCGAAAATCAACGCTTGTACTTCAGCCTCCACAGCAGCCGGATTTTCTTGTCTGCATTTTCTATCTAGTTGGATGCAAACTGAAAAGGATGTGCAGAAGTCTGTTGGCACTTGCACCCACTCCTCGCCAGGTTCTAAGTCCTCAAGTGAACACACCTGTTGAAGAATGTCTTCGGCTTGACCCATCCACGACCGTCCTCTTTTTAACCTGCTGCCCTTCACCTTCCTAATTTCACTATGCAGTGGATGCTGTGTGTTTGCGTTAATTCTGAGGTAGGCGCGTGCCCTGCAAACTTGCATTCTCTCTTCAATGGTTGGAAAATCAAGAAGGTAGCGCATCGCCCTGCATGCTGTATCTCTTGTACATCCAAGAATAATGCGCATAGCTTCATTTTGTATCCTTTCCATCCTTTCTATCTGCTTATGGCTGAGAGTAAGGATTGCCATTGCATACTCCAAAACAGACATGACCAGCCCCTCGTACAGAAGACATAGATGGCGCTGCTCACAGTTTGCTGCCGCCATCACCCGCATCGCTGCCAAACCCCGCTTGGCCTTTGTTATCACCTGGTCTATGTGCACATTATAAGCAAGGCTTCGATCAAACCGTATCCCCAGGTAATTCATTGCCTGCGTTCTTTCCACCGTCTCTGAACACAGCATTACAGTTGGTGTTGGATTGTTGACAATATGATTATTCAACGAGAACCAAGTCACTGTTGCCTTTGTTGGGTTGACCATTGCCCCAGCTTCATCACACCAAGTACTTATGCGATTGAGTTCGGTTTGTAGTTCCACAGCAACCTCCTCTCTATCCTTACCCTGACGATACACTAAAACATCATCGGCATATGACAATGTCCTGCCAGGTCCAGTGATCTGCTCACTGGTGATTCTCACTGTGTAGGCGTTGAACAGTACCGGAGATAATGGTGATCCCTGTGGTAGGCCAGGATATATTGTTGTTGGTTCCGAAGTCCAACTGCCACATCTAAAAACTACTTTCCGTTGGAAGAGGGCTGCAGCGATCCAACTAAGGAGGAATGGACTTACGTTTAGTTCAAGAAGCTGAAACATTAAAAAATCCAGTGGTACTCTGTTGTATGCGTCCTCAAGATCAATCGCTGCAGCAACGGTTTCAGTGCCTGAGTGGAAACCTTCATAGACATCGTGGGCAAAGACTGCTGCATTGGTCCAGGTTTCTCTTTTTGGACGGTACCCACCCAGGGTAGGTGGGAAAACACCTTGCCACTCTAGTTGGCTTGATATTTTCCTGGCAATTACCTTCTCCAGCAGCTTGCCTATTGTATTCTGCATGGTTATAATTCGATATCCCTGAATTTTTTTGTGGTCTTTGTCAGGCTTCGGCAAGGGAATCAGATAGCTGTGTAACCATTCCTCCTTGATGCTAGCACTCCCTATACTGTTGTTGTACATGTCTGCTAGTTTCTCTAGCTCATTGTCGGTACACCTATTTATGTCGTCGTATCTTATGCCATCAGGACCTGGAGCACTGTTTTTTGATCGTCGAAGCACAGCCTTGATTTCTTTCACTGTCACTGTGTCTTCATCCGAAGTGTTCTGGGCCTTGCATCTGTCTGAGGTGACCTCCTTGGCCAGATTCCGGCCTCCCATGTCTGTCTGGTTGCTCTGCTCAAGGTAGCGTTCAAAGAGGGCTTTGCCCTTGTCCTCGTCAGTACATGTTAAGTGTGAAGAAAATTAATCAACAATTAACTATCAGTTTCCTGAAATTTGGGTGTGGTGTGTACCAAGGAAAAATGTAACCTGGTGACTGGAAGATTTGGTAAGCCAGGGTCCATTGACTGATGGATCCACTTCAGGTATGCCTGTATAGCTCCTCTGAAGGCCTCCCCATACTTTGCTCATAGCCAAGTCATCTTCCATCTCACTTGTGGTTCATCTCTTTCTCCCGGCTTCCCCCTCTCAGGTCTGATTTATGTGGTTAGTTTGCTGATGTGTTGGGTGGTTGTTGGTAGCCCCCAAGATCACTGTTTAAAATTCACATAAATATATATAATCTACCCAATACAATCTTTTAAAAGTAGGTAAAAGAATCTAAATTCCTGAAGTAGGAACTAGTTACCCTCCCCTCCTTTTTTCTCTCTAATCTAGTGTTGGGTTAATTTGGGGTGGTCAGAGGTTATCACACTGGGTACGCCTTGTATCAACTGGTTCCTGCTGTATGTAAGTTCTCATTTGACCTGGGGTCAGTGAACGTGTACAGTAAGACAGTGACAAGAGTGAGAATGTGTCAAGATGCATGTAAATAAATGACATACATTTATAACATTTCTTCCACTCAATGGTGTTTATCGTGTGTATAAATAATTCTCTGTGTTTTCCCAATTAACTTCTTCTTCTTCTTCTTGTGTCTAATAACTCTCTCCCATTATCTGTTGTTGTGTTGAGTGTTGGGTGGTGTGGTGTTGTGTGTTGGGTGGTGTGGTGTTGTGTTTTCTAGCCGTGTTGATTAATGAGTTAAGTTCACTGCGCGTGATGGTGTTCCGCGAAGCACAACTTTCTCATGTAATGCAGTTCATGTGTGCCCTTATCTAATTAAAATTTGACAAAAATATAAATATTTATTCCGTCAAACCCTATTGATTCAATAGATGAAGGAGAAAGGAAAGATTGATTTCTCTCTCAGCTTTCTAGATTGAAAATAGGCATAGATAAGTCTGTTTTTAGAACAAGGCACTAGTTCTAGTACACGAACTGTCATTTTATCTGTAGATAGTGATAGCATCTTCAACAGTGTTGCTAACAAAATGCACAAGATTGCTTTCGAATCATCACTTCTCACAGTTGTTTAGAATAGAATGTAGTAGTATTATGCACTTCTTAAAATTAATAATTATCCTTAAGAATATCAGAGATAGCAGTTTCATCGAAGAGAGTATTGGAGTGTCAGTTTGCCCGGGAACGGCTCTGCGTCGTTAGAATCTACAGTCGAGCATTTTTACATTTCAGAGGTTTTAATTAATAATAATACATTTCAATTGACATCATAAACACTGGGTACCATTACTGGATACTTGATACATCTGGTCATCATTTTAATCTAAGGACTAACAAGCTAGCTCACCTGGGATCCAGACATTCTTCCTTCCTTATTGAAAATTTTGGTCACACAATCTTCTCACGTCTGTTCATAAGGCGGGTTTCAGGAAGAGTGCGGGCTTATTAACATTTCTGATGAAATATTTGAATAAAGGCATAGTCACGTGTCTTGTATTGACGAATGATCCTTTGCGCCTTGACTGATGAAATAATTCCGAGAATCCACGTCATCTGTCACTTATGCAGTTCCAGTTTCGATGTTAAGTTTTAAGTCCCAGTTTCAGTTTGCTGTTGTGAAGTCAATTTCTTTCTATGTTGTTTCCTCTTCTTGCGGCATGTTTTGGTAAATGAATAATGGTGGTTAGCGTTATGCTACATGGCCCCACTACAGATTGTTCTATGGTATGGATCTATGTTTCCAACATTTTCAGTTATCAAATTTGTCCCTTGTTTTCCTCCCCTGTATTCTCTTCTGCATCTGATTGACCTGGTTCATCAGGCACTGGGTGTCTACTCAGGAAATCCGCTCCTACATTCATTTTCCCAGGAACATACTCAACCTGGAACGACTAAGGTTGAAGAAGCAGCGACCACCTCAAAAGTCGGGCATTCAGAGTCTTCGATGCTGCAAGAAACATGAGTGGTTGATGGTCACATTGCACTGTGAAGTGTTTGCCATATAGGTATGCTTGAAATTTCTGTACACTCCATACGAGCGCAAGACATTCTCTCTCGATAGTACTGCAATTTCTCTCTGCTGCATTCAATTTCCTGCTAGCATAAGCTACAGGGAATAGCTCTTATGGTACATCTCCCTTTCTCTGCAACAACGTTGCCCCAATTCCTATGTTACTGGCATCGGTGCGCAGCATGAATGGTTGGTCGAGGTCTGGTAGATGTAAGACTGGATGAGCAGTTAATGCCTGCTTTAGTGCTGTGAAAGCTCTCTCACAGTCAGCTGACCAAGTGACTTTCTCTGGTTTCTCCTTTTTGGTAAGATCCGTTAAAGGTGCTGACAGAGTATTGAAGTCCTTGATGTATTTTTGATAGAATCCACACATGGATACAAATGATCTTACATCCTTCTTTGTTTTTGGACGAGGTGCTCGCTGGAGTTTGTCTACATTTCCCTCTTGTGGAGTTATCAGTCCATGAGATATCTTATGACCTAGAAAGTCCAATTCTTGGAATCCTATCTGACACTTCTTTGGTCTAGCCGTCAATCCAGTTTCTCTGAGGCGCCGGAACAAAAGATGCAGTGTTTCTACATGCTCTTCAAATGTTTCAGTTGCGATCAGGATGTCATCCATGAAGTGACTGATGTCTGGATGCTGTAGTGGGTCAAGTAATTTTCTCATCATACGTGTAAAGACGCAGGGAGCATTACTTAATCCGAATGGAAGAACGTTGAACTCATAGTGTCCTCCAGGCGTGCTGAAAGCTAACCATGGTCTAACTTCCGATTTTACAGGAATCTGGTAATATCCCTTACTGAGATCAATCCTAGTAAAGTACTTAGCTCGGTTGAGTGCTGTGAAGAGTTTATTCTGATCAGGCAGAGGTTCTGCTTGGAATTCAGTAATAGCATTGAGCTGTCGATAATCGATGCACAATCTATGTTCTCCGCTTGGCTTTCTCAATACGACGACGCTAGCACTGTAAGGTGATTCAGATGGTGAGATTATTCCTGCGGTGAGCAGCTGTTGTATTTCTTCCTCTAAAGTCTTTTGCTTTGCATAAGGAACTGGGTAAGTCTTGACTCGCACAGGCACTGTGTCATTTAACTTCATGTCAAATTCCTCCAAATCAGTTCTTCCTGGCTTATCTGTAAGTACTTCTGCATATTTTGCCATAAGTTCCATAATCTGCTTTTGCTGATCCTTTGGTAAGTTGGGATTGATTTCCACATCCTTAAAGGTCTCTTTGGCTTGCAGTTGGCACTCGACTCCCATTGTTGATCCTTCTTCGACTTCAGTAGCCACACTCATGGCTATCAGATGTGCAGGTTCGGTGGTTGAGGGTCTTTCATGATATTTCTTCAAGAGGTTTATGTGAAATACTTTCATCTTGCCTTTGACTGAAATTCTGTAGTTGGTACGTGAGATCTTCTCCGTCACTACATAAGGTCCTCTCCATCCTATTTGCAGCTTATTCTGACTGGTTGAAAGCAGCAACATCACCTTCTCTCCTACCTCTAACTCTCTATCCTTTGCCTTGCGATTGAAGTTACGAGCAATTCTTCGTCTGGCTTGACGTAGATTGACATTCGCTTGTTTCCAACTGTGTTGTAAACGATTTTTCAACTCGGCAACATATGTAGATGCAGTCACGACTGTATCATCCGTAGTATTATCAGTCCATGTTCGAAGTAACGCCTCCAGTGGTCCCTTGATCGATCGTCCAAACAACAGTGTGGCTGGAGCAAAACCTGTTGAGTGATGGGGTACCTCCCTGTAAGCGAATAAAGCTGCGGGTAAATACAAGTCCCAATCCTCTGTCTTCTCCTGGGCAATTTTGCGTAGGATACTAATCAATGTCCCGTTCCACCTTTCCACAAGTCCATTTGACTGAGGGTGATATGGTGAACTGAAGATATGGCGTGCATGAAAAAGTCTGAAGGTCTCTTCCATGAGCTTACCCCGAAACTGTGAACCGTTGTCCGTCAAGATCCTTTGTGGGAATCCTAGACCTGTGAATATTCCTAATAATGCATCAGCGACGTGTTTGGAGTCACAGCTGGGCATAGGAACTGCTTCGGCCCACATGGTTGTTGTGTCCACAAGCGTTAATATGAATCGGTTTCGCCTCTTCGTTGTTGAGAGAGGTCCGATTATGTCTACAGCCACTTTCTCAAATGGAATTCCAGTGATTGGCGATTCACCCAACATTGCCGGTGGTGTCCGG
This sequence comes from Cepaea hortensis, assembly GCA_963921405.1. Lineage (NCBI taxonomy): Eukaryota > Metazoa > Mollusca > Gastropoda > Stylommatophora > Helicidae > Cepaea > Cepaea hortensis. The sequence goes on from CAWUFQ010000638.1 coordinate 124,141, forward strand.
TGTTTTGGTGATACTTTCTGACACTGTGGGCATGATTTTACAAACCGTTGTATGTCAGAGTTCATCCCTGGCCAAAAGTAGTGAGTAGTGATCCGCTGTGTGTGGAGGTGGCTTCTTCCTGCAATTCTGAAATGTGTGACCTCTAATTTTGCAATGGGTACAGAATGGTTTGTCCTCCTTCGGCGCTGTTTGGGCTGTGTTTTGAGTGTTTTTCTGGGATTTCCCCTTGTTCCCGGTGGCTACCGTGTTTTCACCCTCCTTTGGATGTGGAGTTTTGTTTTGAGAGGGGGTGTTGTTCGAACGCCCCTTTCCTCCCATCTCCTTCTGAGATTTTTCAAATCTCTCTGCCAGGATGATTATTGTTTCTAGGCGGTCAGCCCCGTTTTGGGTTAAGAATGCCTTCATTTCGTTCTGCATTTTCCCCCTGATCTGATCAATGATGATCATTTCACGGAATCCTTCAAAACTTTCCTCAAATCCTCCCAAGCAAGTCCATCTTTGTATGTATGACTTCAGTCTTTCAACGAGTTGCGCGTAACTCTCACCCGGTTCCTTCCTTGTGGCTTTGAATCGAGCCTTGTAAGAATCCCCGTCCACTTCGAAGCGGCTCAAGAGTGCCTTTTTCAGTGTTTCGTAGTCTTGTTGTTCCTCACGAGTAAGTCTTGAGAACACTTCATACGCCGTGGATCTTAAGGCCTGCGCTAACTTCGTCGCCCATCTCCCTTCTTCAAGCCCACAGCTGACAGCCATTGCCTCGAAGCGTGATAAAAATCCTTCGATGTGGTCAGTCTGTTCATTAAAGGGTTCCAGAAGAAAATGACATAGCTCCTGAATTAAGGTGAGGGACGTGAGGAGGTGGTTCTGTCACTGGCGATCCTGATGAGGTTGAGGGTGTAGGACCACTCCATTTCTCTATTCTCCGGATCTCCACTTCAGTCTCCATTCTCCTCAACTCCAGTTGGTGTTGACGCTCTCTCTCCTTATCTTCCATTTCAGCCTGTAGTCGTTTCTCTTTCTCCTCCAATTCTGCTTGAAATCGTTTCTCTCTCTCCTCCAATTCTGCTTGAAGTCGTTTTTCCCTCTCAGCCAATTCAGCCTGAAGCTGTTTTTCTTTGAGAGCCAATTCCGCTTGCAGTCTTTCTTTTTTGTCGAATGCATCTGAAACATAGTTAGCTAGCTCAGGGCCATCTAACCCGCATTCCCTACCTATTTCTGTTATTTGGGCTCTAAACTTTGCAGTTTCCGCCATGCCAGGAATCTATTGTTTTATTCGCCCTGCCTAAAAAAAATATAATTGCAGTTAGTCTGATCCGCGTAAGCTTGTCAGTCCCTGATCTGCAAATATACAACAGAGCATGCACAATATTAAAAACACCCTATGTTATGTCTGTCTGTCAATGCTGGAAAAGCCAAAGGCAGCAGGCACTGAAGTACCCAGAATTAATTCCTAGTAAAGAAAAGAATCTGAAATTAGACAGAGTTTTCCCAACGGATAAGATTTTCCGGTGGTTGATGAAATGCTGTTAAGTTCAGACTCCACAGTAAAAGAACACCTTCTCTGGAAGAGAAATAGTGTTTGGGTAGTAGATACACACTATATATTTCTCCTGGAGCACCTTTTTCTGAAGTCTACACTTGCTTGAACATGGCCCCCTTCTTCAGGAGGAGTGATCAGTCACCTACTCTTATTTATCTATAAATGTCATTCATATCATGTGGCTGTCAATCAATACCCCACATGGTATCTGTTAAACATTCTAGAAAATGACAATGTTCAAAATCTAAAGATAATTGTGTTAATGTATTTTTATGTATTTGTTTAAAGGTTAATATATGGGAACCATCCAGGACGTAGCCAGCCTAATATGTCATATATTTTGAAGGGAGTGGGAGATCACTGTAGTGCATGCCCCATTTCTAACAAAAGAAGTAGAGCCCCATCCTCTTCTATCTTCAATAACCCCAGAATATGAACCTTGAGCTATCTGCAGGCCTCGTCTTATTAAATTGTGTCTAGGAGATATAGATTATGGCCCTGGTGTGAATAATGATTACTAACTGGGATTCTGCCCCTTCTCCAAGGATTCTTTAGCTCTGGAGCCCCCTTTTTTGTTTATCAAATCTGAGGAAAGTCTGGAGAATTTTCTCAACCTGATTTAGATGAAGAAAACATGGATGTTGAGCAGTTGATAGATCTAGAGTCTTTTTATTTCCCCATTCAGTAAGTCATTATGAGTTAATTTATTTTTAAACAATCAAACACATAAACAAGTCTCAATAGATCCTGACAACCTGATGTACAAAGAAGCTGGTGACTCACAGATAGGTTTGAACTGATAAATTAACAGAAGGTCAATTCATGTTAATCATTTATTGACTGGGCCTGAGCCTTCTGGCCAGTACACACATCTCTATTGTGGGTTACACATAATATATTAGAAAAGTTGCACATTGGACCATTGTCCCAGACCTCAATCAAGCATCAATATATGAGATGTCAACAAGTGTGAAACATAGTAAACATTTTGATGTTGTACATGTTAAGTGTGAAGAAAATGAATCAACAATTAACTATCAGTTTCCTGAAATTTGGGTGTGGTGTGTACCAAGGAAAAATGTAACCTGGTGACTGGAAGATTTGGTAAGCCAGGGTCCATTGACTGATGGATCCACTTCAGGTATGCCCGTATAGCTCCTCTGAAGGCCTCCCCATACTTTGCTCATAGCCAAGTCATCTTCCATCTCACTTGTGGTTCATCTCTTTCTCTCGGCTTCCCCCTCTCAGGTCTGATTTATGTGGTTAGTTTGCTGATGTGTTGGGTGGTTGTTGGTAGCCACCAAGATCACTGTTTAAAATTCACATAAATATATACAATCTTCCCAATACAATCTTTTAAAAGAAGGTAAAAGAACCTAAATTCCTGAAGTAGGAACTAGTTACCCTCCCCTCCTTTTTTCTCTCTAATCTAGTGTTGGGTTAATGTGGGGTGGTCAGAGGTTATCACACTGGGTACGCCTTGTATCAACTGGTTCCTGCTGTATGTAAGTTCTCATTTGACCTGGGGTCAGTGAACGTGTACAGTAAGACAGTGACAAGAGTGAGAATGTGTCAAGATGCATGTAAATAAATGACATACATTTATAATATTTCTTCCACTCAATGGTGTTTATCGTGTGTATAAATAATTATCTGTGTTTTCCCAATTAACTTCTTCTTCTTCTTCTTGTGTCTAATAACTCTCTCCCATTATCTGTTGTTGTGTTGAGTGTTGGGTGGTGTGGTGTTGTGTGTTGGGTGGTGTGGTGTTGTGTTTTCTAGCCGTGTTGATTAATGAGTTAAGTTCACTGCGCGTGATGGTGTTCCGCGAAGCACAACTTTCTCATGTAATGCAGTTCATGTGTGCCCTTATCTAATTAAAATTTGACAAAAATATAAATATTTATTCCGTCAAACCCTATTGATTCAATAGATGAAGGAGAAAGGAAAGATTGATTTCTCTCTCAGCTTTCTAGATTGAAAATAGGCATAGATAAGTCTGTTTTTAGAACAAGGCACTAGTTCTAGTACACGAACTGTCATTCTATCTGTAGATAGTGATAGCATCTTCAACAGTGTTGCTAACAAAATGCACAAGATTGCTTTCGAATCATCACTTCTCACAGTTGTTTAGAATAGAATGTAGTAGTATTATGCACTTCTTAAAGTTAATAATTATCCTTAAGAATATCAGAGATTGCAGTTTCATCGAAGAGAGTATTGGAGTGTCAGTTTGCCCGGGAACGGCTCTGCGTCGTTAGAATCTACAGTCGAGCATTTTTACATTTCAGAGGTTTTAATTAATAATAATACATTTCAATTGACATCACAAACACTGGGTACCATTACTGGATACTTGATACATCTGGTCATCATTTTAATCTAAGGACTAACAAGCTCACCTGGGATCCAGACATTCTGCCTTCCTTATTGAAAATTTTGGTCACACAATCTTCTCACGTCTGTTCATAAGGCGGGTTTCAGGAAGAGTGCGGGCTTATTAACATTTCTGATGAAATATTTGAATAAAGGCATAGTCACGTGTCTTGTATTGACGAATGATCCTTTGCGCTTTGACTGATGAAATAATTCCGAGAATCCACGTCATCTGTCACTTATGCAGTTCCAGTTTCGATGTTTAGTTTTAAGTCCCAGTTTCAGTTTGCGGTTGTGAAGTCAATTTCTTTCTATGTTGTTTCCTCTTCTTGCGGCATGTTTTGGTAAATGAATAATGGTGGTTAGCGTTATGCTACACCATCTATCCATCTGCTGTTTCTTATCAGTGATGATTTCTCTAGTCAAGGTTTTCAGAAGTGCACCTCTTTTAATTATTCGACTGCGGACATTCTTTATATCGTCATAAATACTTTTGATGTTTCCCTTATCACTTGCATTTTGAATGCACTGGCATAACTTGATCCAATAGTCGTTTGCACACCGTCTGGCAGCCTTTTGCACATCCTTCCCAGCTTGCTTCAGCTCACTGAGAGTGTTTCGCTTTGGTCTTTTTTTTTTGTTTCTTAAAAGAGCTATCTTCTTTCTATCAATCAATGGCTGCCGTGTCTGGCTGTTAGTTTCAGATCAGTCCTGTCTCTAATTATCCACAGTGACATAAACCCCTTCCGCTGTTTTATAAAGAGTTTTCTTAAGTATACCCCACTTTTCACTTGCTGTACAATGTTCTGATGTATCAGTGAGTACGTCTTCAAACTGCTGTTGGAAGTCAAAACATTTATCGGAATCTTTTGTTGTTGGAAATATTAATTCTGAGGATAGATTTGTATTTAGAAGTGTAGATTCTCTTTGGTATCATTCAAACCGTTGCAACAACTGTAGAATGGTCATTATCACAGTCGGCATTGTGGTAACTTCGAGTTAATGATGTTTAATTGAAATGTTGGTTCCTTGTGATGATAAAGTTCAGCTGATGCCGATGGCCGTATCTGGGTGTTTCAATGTGACCTTATGCCGCTCTTGTGTTTAATAAAAAAGAGTTTGTAATTCATAGGTCGTTTCTGGTGCAATGCTCCAGCAGCTTTTGCCCAGTATGATTCACGCGACCGACGTTGAATTTTCAAAGGCACGCTGACCATGGACGCAAGTCCTTGCCCACAGGGGGATTAAAATCATCGAGCAAATGAATACAGTTAGATTTTGGTACTGCTTTGATCACATAGTTTAACCCCTCATAGAAGGGATTCTTCATATTGACAGAGAAATTGAGTGTCGGTGAATATGCAGTGATAATGGTGACAAATCTACAAGTAGTTGCTAAACGCAGGGATAAAAATCTTTCATTTCCGCCAGCTGGAATTTCAATCATTTCCAGTAGTTAATTCTTCACCGAAAAGCCCAATTCATGTTGTCTTTTTACTTCCTGCCGTCTACCTTTCCAAAAAGGTGTAATAGTTTTCCCTGAGTGGCCCTTCCTCGGCAAGTCTCCTCTTGCAGGCCAGCAATATCAATGTTCAACGTTTGAATTCAGCATTAATCACAACCGTTATTCTCACATCGTCAAAATTCGTCAGGTCAGTGAAAAAATCCTGGACACATGGCTCTCATGTTCCAGTTTGCAGGCCGTAGCTTGAGCTTTCTATTTTTGTTTTTAGTGCTTCGTGCATTGGTTTTATAGCCTGCGATCCAGATTTTCTCATAGCCACATGCATGCATTTGAAGCATTTAGATGAGAAGGTTCAACACCCCATTTTTCTGATGGTTGCCCAGCTTGAGGTGGGCGTTAGCTGATCACTTACACTTAGTGACTCCCACTGCTAGAGGCAACTCGTAGCGTGCATATCTACGCCAATGACAAGGACTTATAACCCGTAACTGCTACCTCTCGTAGTGATTCCGTGACCGGTTAAGACCAGGGATTGAGTTCAGGGATGGACTGCGGACTTGCGCTGAGAGGATCATCGGCAAGAATAACATCTCCATCACAATCGTCATCGTAACATGCGAGGACGATGGGCACATGGAGTCCATGTGTCCAGGATTTTTTCACTGACCTGACGAATATTGACGATGTGAGAAAAACGGTATTGATTGATGCTGGATTCAATCGTTAGAACGTTAGCACAAAGCCTGTGCTGAATTGTAGAGACCATGTGTTGACTATGCATCATGATCCCACTCTTGGCCTACACAGTTTACTCCATAGGAAAGGTAACACAAATACAACTGGAACAAGACAAGCTGTAGAAGCTGCTGGATCAGCAAAGTAATGCTCTAACTGTCTGCCTTTCGGAGTTTCGATCCTAAACCAGTTGCAAACAAAGGCTTAGTGCCTGGTCTATCCCGCCATGACATTCAGTCATTAGGTTGCATTTCCTCGCCCTAGAGTATGGTTTGTACCATCCCAATTGCTCTCTTCTACCCGAAGCGGTTGACACAGTGTGGGGTGTCGGGTTTTGTGAGCGCAGCCCAACATTCGGTCCTAACTGCTGGCAGACTAGTGTAGATTTATGTGGGAACTGTAAGGATGCATTCTTAAAGTAATATTATGGGAATACCATGGGCATAAGAAAACGTAACGAATATATCTTAAAAAATTGTTAGCTCTTGAATGGAATTGGTTACTCGCTTCAGAAGATGCTAATTCACAAATTATTAGAAGGGGAACACTGGAGTACATCGCGACAGATAGGCTGACAGAGAGGGGAGGCAAAGAAAGACAGGGAGAGAAAAGACTGGGAAGCTTGACTTCACGGCATGAAGGATCATAGGTATAAAACTGATCGGCAGTCCGCGACACAGAAGGTTGTGGACAAACATGATCATCAACATCATGTGACATGGGCTATGAGAAGACCTATGTGCGCCTGTAAGACACGAGCGGTGTGATGACCAACCTAGCGCACTGTGAACACTATCATAGCTGTCAACAGAGAAGACAGAGTAGACAAAGTGGCATTATAAGAGCCACAGGTGCAAATTTATTTACAAAGTATTAATGTTTAGAGATTCATTAGCGCTGTTCCGTCAGTGCATCCAAATGAATCTTGACCATCCGCTTCCGCAAGCCTACAACAGTAAAATATCCAGTGTTAAGGCGTGAGAAAGTAAAGGACAATTGAATTCATAATCCGGACTGGGGTGGACTTTAAAAGTTGACCTGGGTTCCCATTTCGATCCAGCCTAAAATAGGTACAAAGATATATTATATACGGCTTAAAATTCTGCATAAATCATCCAGATATCAACGGTATTGGGTCGCAATAACAATTTGAACTGTTTAGTCAAATCTCAATATTAACAACCACGTATGTTGCGTCACTGAATACTGCTGAAGGACAGGCTGGTAGATTTAGAACTTGTTGAGGCATGGCGTAATTGTGTATCCACCTCGTTATATGGTGCTGTTTCCTTCAGGGATGATTACCGGTAGTCGTCTCTCCTGGGGTTCCACCTATTTCCCCGTCTTGGGTTGTCTTCGAATCTTCTTGGTCTTCTTTGATTTTGGTGTGTCTTGGGCGGCGTGGTTCGTACGATACCGTTTCTCGAACCGTTGTTCGTGGTTTGGGCAGCCGTATTCATCCAGGTCTATTTCATCTTCTGTTGATTCTTCTTCTGTCTGGAACTTTGTGTTTTCGGGTACGGGTGTTTCGGTCTTGGATTTGAGTAGTTCTTTTTGTTCTCTTTCTTCTTGGATCAGTTTAAGAGTTTCTTCTGTCTTTTCTCTCTCGTCTTGGATTTTTGATAGAGTTTCGTCTGTTTCAACCGTTATAGCAGCCATTCGAGTGACATCTTGTTCAATCTTCTGCTGTACTTGCTTGAGTTCGTCCAGGATGAGTTGAACGGCCGTCATCTGTGTTTCTTGCGTCTTGTCTTTTTCTTCCTCCATGCTTTTGAACTTTGATCTCAGGTCCTTCAGTTGGCTTTCCAATTGCTCTTTGTCATTTTTTGTGAGTCGATTGGTAGCCTCGTACTGCCTCCTAGCCTCTTTATAGGGCAGATTACTTTTGATGGTGATCTTCATGGCTTCCATGTCTTGGTGGCAGGGGCAGCCGAGGTACTTGGCACCATTGTTGCCGAGGCAGTTGGCGCACTTTCTGTTAGGGTTAGGCCTCCTGAAGTCCTTGTCGATCTTTGCTTGCTGACATTGATTGTATGGATGCGGTCCAGAGCAGTATTTACATACCTCAACCATACTTTTGCAGGTGGCACGGGTTTGCCAATATTTCTGGCTCTTAGAGCACTGCAGCACTCTCGGTATGTAGTACTCTGGAGCTTGGTCTCTCTTGTCCCATGTAATGAATAGAACGAGCACTTGGTCCTCCCATGTTACGATGACGATTGCGGTGGGGATGTTATTATTGCCGAGCATCCTCTCAGTGCTGGTAATTTGGAGTTTCTTGTTCTCCCTCGTCAGCATCTCCCTGATCTGGTCTTGACTCGTTTAATGACCATCGTTTTCTTGTACGGTGCTGGGTAGCTTTCAATAAGATGCCGTGGTGAAACTTGATTTCGGCCTTCTCTTCTTGTGCAATCTTTTGCTTAAGTGCTGTGTTTTGGTTTTTTTTTTTTATGGAGACTACTACTCCATCAGTTATCTTGCGCAGCTGATAGATACTGTTTCTTCCCAGCTCGATTTCCAACATACTGATTATCTTGTCTGTTGGCAGCGCCGACAGTTTGGTTACTCTCCAATGCTTGTCTGTTTTATGAGTATTTTGCCTGTGACGTCCTCCGTTGTGTTGTTTCTTCCTGTGTGGAGGTCTCTGGTAGCCTGGCTGCTTCATCTTGGTGCTGTTGAAAACTTCGCGGCTGCTGCTGGCTTCAGTTGGGGTTGTAATCTCTGACGTCGGTTGAGCGATAGGAGCGGTTTCATCTGGTGTAGAAGTGGTAGCTTCCTTTGAGGTTGTTTCAGGTTCTAGCGTTTCGCTGCCGCTCGCAGGCAGGTTTTCTTCTTGCAACTGCTTGATAGTCTCGGCGGCTTCCAAGCTGCTCAGTTTGACTGTCGGGTGTCTTGTAGAATCTTCCTTGCCATGTGCCATTTTCGCTGACGTTTCACCTTACGATTAGGGATTTGCTCTCGATGGCGCGACGAGTTGACAGTGTGACGGATTGTACACCGCGTGGCTCCTAAACTCCTTAATTGTATGGTCTATCTAACTTCACAAGTCCGGAATCCCGCTAAGACTTATTATGTACATGGTCAACTCTGCACAACACCAGATGGCGACATGGCTGGCTGAAATTGTTGAGACAGTAAGACAGTCCTTAGATCTAAAAATACTCAGAGATACATTCGAACTGGTGCATTTGTTAGATACAATGGGTCTAAACCATAATCACAAGTCATCCCTGGATATAGCGTCCTTATTCACCAATGTTCCATTAGATGTGACAGTGAAAATCATATGTGAATGCATTTAAGACAAACTAGAACTAAACGTACAGACGCCTACTTTGGAGATACTATGTATGCTATGTACCGCTAACATAAAATTCAACTTGTCACAAAAATTCATACCGCCAAATTGACTTAGTGGCCATGGAAAGTCCTCTTGGTCCTATTATCATCATCATCAAGTGCCGTGCCGGCTGGCGTAGGCGTTCATGGCTCTCCACAGATCTCGGTCTTTGGTGTTCTGGATCATCACTGCTGATGATATTCCTCCATGCCACCATCTCAATCCGTCCAGCATCATTTCTCTTGGTCTGCCTCTGCCTCTCTTCCCCTCGATCTTTCCAGTTGTCACGATGTTCTCCAATGCCTCTCTTCTATCACATGACCAAAGAAAGCTGTTTGTCTCTTTCTTATGGTTGAATATAGTGTTCTAGTTTCATTAGCCTCTTTCAGGCAATCACTGTTAGTTACTCTGGCAGTCCAAGGAATTCGCAACATTCGTCTTAAAAACCACATTTCTGTTGCTTCTAGGTTCTTCCTAATTTGTTCATTTACATTCCAAGATTCGCTGCCATACAGCAAAACTGGTTCTATATAGCATTTTAGCACTCTCTTTCTTACATTCATTGATAGCGACTTATTGCATAAGATACTCTTCATTTTCTGAAATACGGCTTTTGCCTGCCCTATTCTGCTCTTAATCTCTGTTGTACATCTTCCATCTGATGTTATAAGTGCCCCTAGGTATTTAAAATTATCCACTTGGTTGAGAACGCATCTTTGGAGCCATTAGGGATACACAAAGTGGAGAGTGGAAAAGAAGAAGTAACAAAGACATTTATGATATGTTTAAGTCCCCGCTAATCACTGGTATCATGAAGGCTAATAGACTACAATGGCTGGGGCATATAGAAAGAATGGAAGATAATAGGGAAACAAAACTCGCTTACACTCAGGAAATAAATGACCGTAGACCCCGAGGTAGACCAAGAAGGCGGTGGAGAGATAATACATGTACAGACCTGCAAGCACTTGGAATCAACGACTGGCAAGAGAAGGTCCACCAGAGAGACGAATGGAGACGGATTGTATTTGCAGCAAAGAACCTCAATGGCTCGGAACGCTGAAGAAGAAGAAGAAGACTTGGTTGAGAATTTCCCCTTCTATTTCTATGTCACATTTTGGTGTCCCCATTTTCTTTGATATCACCATTGTTACTGTTTTCTTGATATTCAAGGAGAGTCCTTTCTGTGCACTCTCTGATACTACAATGTCCAATAATTGTTGTAGGCCTGTTGCATTTTGCGCCACCAATACTGTGTCATCTGCATAGCGTATATTGTTTATATTATATCCTCCGATTAGTATTCCTGGCTTGTCTTTGATCTCTCTCATTATTACTTCGCTATATAGGGAGAAGAGATCGGGTGACAAGACACACCCCTGTCGTACTCCTAGCTTTATCTGTTCGTAACTACTCTCTTTATTTCCCATTTTAATTGCTGCTACTTGGTTCCAGTATATATTCTTTAATATTCTTAAATCTTTCCCATCAATGTTGAAATCTTCTAATATTTTAATCAGCTCATCATGTTTTACTTTATCAAATACCTTAGTATAATCTATGAAGCATAAATATATGTCCCTCTGTTTCTCTATTGACCTTTCTATTAGTGTTCATAAAATATATATATTGCATTGTTTGTACCCTTTCCTTCCATAAAACCGTACTGTTCTTCACTAATTTCCATTTTTATTTTCTTTCTTGTTCTTCTCATTATAATTCCGAGTAGAAGCTTAGTGACATGGTTTATGAGGTTAATTGTACGAAAATCTTCACATTCAATTGCTCCTGGTCTCTTTGGTATTGCTAGGAGCAATTGAATGTGAAGGTCCTATTCTAGCGGATATTTTCATGGCACACTTAGTAGAAAAGACGTCCCCAGACTTTAAACATATGTTAAAACAGCAATATGCCATAAGGATTGATAATTAAGTGAGTCATTATTCGCCTATTAAGAGAGGCGTCTATTGTCGCCAGATCTTTTTTACATGTACATGGAACATTTTTTTTCATAAATGTAGAAGAAATGTAAGGAATCATCATTTGGGAACGTAACATCAACAACATTGTATATGCTGATTATTCCAGACAATGAACAGGATCTGCAAGATCTAGTAGATGCGATTGTTGCACATAGTGAATAACTAAGGTTAGAATTAAATTGTAAGCAGACACCGATTATGGTCGTCACTAAGAAGACAATACCACAAAGTAGTATACAAGTAAATGGGAATATTCTTAAACAAGTGAATCGTTACAATTATCTCGAAACAGGCACAACATTTGATAGGATATGCCTTGAAGAAATTAGAACAAAAATCGCCTTGGTGAAGGTAGCCTTTTGGAAAGTGGAAAACATACTGCATAATAATAATAATAATAATAATAATAATAATAATAATAATAATAATAATAATAATAATAATAATAATAATAATAATAATAATAATAATAATAATAATAATAATAAGATGTCATTTACAACGAGAAAAATAGTGTTGTGGTGTTACATAGAACTTGTACCGCTATATGGATGTGAAGCGTTGACAAAGAGCAGACAAGTTTAAAAAAAAACCAACATCTGATTGCTGTGGAAATGTGGTTTATGAGGAAATGCAAAGAATACCATGGACAGACAGTAAACCAATGAACACGTCCTACAAGAAAATCGTAAACCTATTAGAGATATTAGACATAGACAGCCAAGAATATAGGCATGTTATAGGAAGAAATGAATTGAAGAACTTGATGACAACTGGCAAAATAGAATGAACGAGAACACAGGGTAGTCAGAGAAGTAAATACCTGGATGTTAGCCACATGGAATGGTCAAGACGAGAACACGGAGCTGATCCACGACTCTGGTGATGGCGTGAGATTGCTACTGGTTTAGCAAGCCGACTGTGGATTTACATGTTACTGGTAGAAAAATTCAGAAGATATAGACCAGGCAATGTTGAAGAACTACGACATAGATTAGCGATTAAAAATATAGGCATACTGACCATCTGCGTTTGTAACAGTGAGAAAGAAGAATGCATAGAAATAATTTAAAAGAGGAATATTGGCCTGACAGGAATTAGCGGACACCAGAATAAAAGGGAAAGAACGCAAAGAGATCCATCACAGTTACACGCTTACCTACTCTTGAGTTGAAGAACAAGAAAAGGCAAGACACGTATAGGAATAATCATTGAACCACGACTAGGAAGAAGAATATTAGTACCATGATGTTACTGAAGTTTAAGATGATGATTATATTGTCTAGAGTCTAGAGGAACTGTGACTGTTGTTGATGCTGTGACTATTCTTGTTACTTGGATCACTCACTAACTTCTTCTCGCAGATGCGTTCAACGGAGTAGACACAACAAACAGTGGCAACTTTACGTGCTGATTACTTTTGCGATGTACACAATCCCGGAATTATGCAGCCCACTGATTTTGGTTTTAGCTTTCAGCCATTTGAGATTGAACAACTTTCCATCCCTACGGCAGTTGATGTCTATTCCAGTTTCGTTGTTCTCGAAGGCAATCGTAACCATAGCTAAAAACATGAGGCTGAACAGTGTTGGTGCCAGGACAAATCCTTGCTTCACTCCATTGGTGACAGGAGAGGGCTCAAACAGTTCACCATTTTCCTGTACTCTTGCCTGCACACCCATAAAATAGAAGCAGTATTGGGACAAATTTTCATGGACAGCCTTATTTCACCATAATCTTCCACAGTCCTTCTCTGCTGACTGTATCAAAAGCCTATGTAAGGTCAATAAAAGTGGAGATTATTTCGAAGTTCTGTTCCTGGCATTTCTCTTGCAGCTGCCTTGACGCGAAAATCATGTCAACAGTTCCTCGTTCCTTTCTGAAACCACATTGACTCTAAGGAAGAAGACCTTGGTCGAGATGGGCTGTGAGGCGACTGAGAAGAATTCTGGCGAGTATCTTCACTGCAATTGAGAGCAAGAAGATGCCTCGGTGGTTGTCACACATTTGGCTGTTTCCTTTACCATTTGTAAAGGTAGATATTGACGCATCCTTGAAATCTTGTGGCAGGGTCTCGTTCACTCATATGTTTGTAACCACTTGGTGAAGCTGCTCTATTAGGATCGACCCACCTGCCTTGTATATCTTTGCTGGGATGGAGTCAGGACCAGGTGCCTTACCGCTGGAAAATTGCTAGATGGCTTTGTTTACATTCCACTATGGTTGACAGGCCATCAAGAGTATCATTAGTGGGAACTTGAGGAAGGCAGTTGATGATTTCATCATCGAAGAAGGAAGTTGCTTTTAGGATGTTGCTGCAATGCTCTGCCCAGCGTTGAATTATTTCTTTCTTATAGGTGACCAATGTCCCCCGTCTGCAGTGAGGAGGGGAACTATGACTAGTGATGACCGCTTGCAATTTGCATACAGTCGCATGATGACGATCGGGTATCACCTGTAGCACATTATGCTGCCTACCGGACGAAGAAATTCCACTTCCATTAACGTCGTTATCTGTATCGATTTTGTTTTAAAGCGTTATTATCTTTGGAATGTACAGCTATGGTTTCCCCTTGTCTTCCACCGATATGTGAATGGTGGAATGCACTAGTCTGTCTCTAAGACGATGGACCCTGCAAGGCAACAGTAAAGAGAGATTAAATGGACCCTGCAAGGCAACAGTAAAGAGAGATTAAATGGACCCTGCAAGACAACAGTAAAGAGAGATTAAATTGACCCTGCAAGGCAACAGTAAAGAGAGATTAAATGGACCGTGCAAGGCAACAGTAAAGAGAGATTAAATGTTCGTTTGGCCCCTCTTACCCGCCGCTGGCCACGTCGTAGATTGTTGTGGTATTTTGTAGAGATAGCTGCGCTACCAACTAACTAACCTCCTCTCAGTGACCACAGCCTGTGTTGATCCACTTATTCAACATATTCGCAACTAATCTCTAGACAAAATACTCAGCCATTCGGTGGAAGCCCCTAATATTACAACAGTCTCATACCCCAAGAATGCATTTACCTATATTGTCTATAATATAGAAGTCTGGTTGTCTGATTGTCTGTCTCTCTGTCAGTCAGGTTGTCTGTAATGCAGTCCGTTTTTTCGATCGTTGAAGTGTCTGTCTGTCCATCTTTTTTTTTTTTAAAGTTGCATATCCCTTACAGGACGTTGCAGTCAACACCAGAATTTTCCAACTGCTTTTGAATTTCTTGGCAACATTATGCTCAGTAGTTTGCCATTGCTTCCTGAGTGACTGGCTCACTTACCCCGTAAGTATGTCAGGGACCCAATACCCCGTATGACAGGGATGCCAGAAGTATGTTCAAGTAAGACTCTGACAAAGTAACCAACGAGAAGCGATCCGCTGCCGAATCTCGCGCAGCTGTTTTCCTCACGTGGATATACGGGATTAAGGAGAAAGTGATTAATTCCTTCGCCAGGGAGACCGGCGTATGTTTATCTACCTGTTCATATATCTTTCAATCCATTTTACAATCTCTTCGTCTGTCTGTATGCTTATGTTTTGTAATTGTCTGTTTACAGACAGCAGTCTCTCAAACTTTACAGCCGAAGGTAGAGACAAAAAGTGTTAGAGATCGATTTTAGGCATACGTTAATTTAGTTTTGGCTAACTGTGTTAGAGAGACAGCGGTAAATTGATTAATTATTGATTAACGATGAGAACACCACACATACACTATCTGCTGTGGTTTGGCAAACGAAAACTATTGACAAGCCTGAATAGATCGAACACCACACGTTGAAATTGCAGACATCGACATTAGCTCGTTTCTGGTTATACACAGCTGTGATATGCTTTAACTCTATTATTCTTAAGTCTTAGGAAGCTATTGACGATTAAATGGCAAGACAACATCCCATACACTGAAGACCTAGAAAGAGCTTCCATGCCCAGTATCCACACTCTACTAATGATGACTCTGATTCGCTGGACTGGTCACTTGACTCGCATGTCAGATCACAGGCTCCCTAAACGAATTATTTACGGCGAGCTGCGTTGTGGTAAACGCTTCCAAGGCGGTCAGATGAAACGCTTTAAAGACACTCTGAAGATCTCACTAAAAGCTTTTGGAATTCATCACGACACTAGGGAGACTGATGCCAAAGACCGAAATTCGTGGCGTACATCATTACGCTAGAGTGCAGTCACTTGTGAAGCAAACAGAACTGCAAGAGCCCTGAAAGTACAAGGCTGGACAAAGAAATCACTGCAGGAGATCCTCCTCCTGGAACGTCAAGCATTCCTTGCCAAATTGTCAAAGAACATTTCGAACCAAACTATGCCTTACCAGCAATCTTAGAGCTCACGGCTCCATACTTTCAACCCCACCGGATGAAGTAAATGGTCATCACCATTCTTGATGGACAAACAGCATTATCATTATTCTTAAAGATCTACATCATAGCATTCCGGGCAAAGCTATAGATGCTAGATAGATTCTACAGAAAATGTCGTAAGGTCTAGATACTGACCATTCTAGTAAGACATTGGTTTCAAAGACAAATAATGCTTCCTCTCATGCGTGTTTCCTTGATGCAACCACACTTAAACTGAAATCTCAAATGTCCTTAGAAAGGTTGTCGTACCAACTAACAGTACCAACTAACAGTTGATACGCACAGAAAGTCTTCAAAATGTCTATCGTGTCCATTATTAGTTTTCCTACAGCGTCGCTCGCGTAGCTAACAAGTCTCCACGCTTGTTATCTCACATTCCGCAATATTCTTCTAGGCTTTGTAAGTAGCCACGCATGCCACATTGTCTACGTAGAACGTTACACAACAAGGATTAGGAATCAGAATGCTGCTCTAACGATAACTAGCTAACCACCTCAAACCTGCAGTGATTATAGTCATCATACTTGAGTTTGTGGACCTATAGGCTCTATGTACTCAGCAACACCTTTCACCCTTGACTCTAGCTGAGAATTCCCAGTCATATTTCTGTCCACGATGCACATACTCCCCGGTTACATCGATCAATATCGCCTACCTTTAGTTTATTAGCCGGTCTCTCTGGCTGTGGGGTTATAACACTTTCTCTCTGTAATCCCGTTTATCACGCAGAGTCTCGCAGCGGAGCGAGAACTGAGGTGGTTCGACCCCCGCTCGTGACTTGCGGATACTGAGCCGGCCGCTCAGAAAGCAATGGCAAACTACTGAGCGTAATCTTGCCAAGAGATCAACAGACAGCTGAAAGATGCTGCTGTTGACAGCTAAGTCCTGTAAAAGGATACGCAAAACATTAGTTTATTAAACATGTGGTATTTCAGCCTGCTGTGTCCTGTGCGAGGTGTGAATAAGGTTACTAGTTTTCTGTAGAATCTGTAATGTGCACACATAATTTGTGTTCCCGTGTGTTTCCGGAACCTTAGGGGGAAGCAAACATGTCACAAGAGGCGACAAAGGAGGGCTGGGCGTGGGACTGGCTTTTACATTCCGTAGAAAAACGTTAGCTGCACAATCCAAACAAGCATAGAATAACTATGCCAATATTCTAGGCATAGAGTTGAAGACCACGATACACCCGTTGTGTCCTGAGTGCTCTAATTCCCACTCATGTGATCTCAGTCACACAAGACCTCAGTTAAGTGCATATGTGACATCTTTTATGAGAACCAGGTCGTAGCCTATAAGACCCCTGTTCCACGTATATTCAACGACATCTGGCTCCAGTAGTATTCATTTATATTGATCGAAGAACATATGCCATCAATATTGGCACCTTTCCGTCTTGACAGACGATAGTTTGGTACAATGTGCTTCAAAAAGGCTTCATAACTACAACCCATGGGGGTGGCGAGTGCGGCTGATAAGGCCAATTAGTGCTGTAAATGTTTGTCCACAGTGGATGCATATGAAAACATGGTCATTTCCACCATCATGCACCATCTTGCGTCTCTCACGCTCTGTGTGTGCTTTATCTGCAATCATTTTCTCCTTTGTTTTTATTCCATTTCTGATAGTTGCCCTCCATGCAACACGTTCAGCGGTGACTTGCTCCAAACGTGCATTATCAATGCCTGTATCAATCATGTCCCGCTAACACACATTTTTGTATCGTAGTAGAGGCTGACTCTGAGATCTCCTACCTATCTGTAATTCCCAAAAAGATGTCCTTTGGTATTCTACCATCATCAATCCTCCTAACGTGTCCTATCCACCTAAGTCTACGAAGACTGAGCATGGAACACACCGTCACAGAACCTAATCTTTCCAATACTTCAATAATTGTTATTTTGCCTTGCCAATTAATACCAAGTATTCTTCGCAGACACCGCATATGAAAGCTATTTAAACGTTTCTTTTGGTGTGAGTAAGTTGACCAGGTTTCACTGCCATAAAAAAGAGTACTAAATACACAGGCTTGGTAGACGAGGACTTTTGTATTGGCAGTAAGCTTCCTGTTCTCCCAGACTCTTTTTGCTAACATGTTCATTGTTATTGCTGCCTTACCAATTCTGATCTTGATTTCCTGATCTAGGGATAATTTGCTGTTTACCTCTGATCCTAGATATGTAACATGGTCTGCTATCTCCAGTTCGGCGTCCTCAATAGCCTTTTGGAAGGTGGAAAACATACTGCATAATAATAATAATAATAATAATAATAATAATAATAATAATAATAATAATAATAATAAGATGTCATTTGCAACGAGATAAATAGTGTTGTGGTGTTACATAGAACTTGTACCGCTGTATGGATGTGAAGCGTTGACAAAGAGCAGACAAGTTTTAAAAAAAACAACTGATTGCTGTGAAAATGTGGTTTATGAGGAAATGCAAAGAATACCATGGACAGACAGTAAAACCAATGAACACGTCCTACAATAAATAGATGAAAATCGTAAACTTATTAGAGAAATTAGACGTAAACAGCCAAGAATTTAGGCATGTTATAGGAAGAAATGAATTGAAGAACTTGATGACAACTGGCAAAATCGAATGGACGAGAATACAGGGTAGTCAGAGAAGTAAATACCTGGATGTTAGCCACATGGAATGGTCAAGACGAGAACACGGAGCTGATCCACGACTCTGGTGATGGCGTGAGATTGCTACTGGCCTACTTTGATCTTGATTTCCTGATCTAGGGATAATTTGCTGTTTACCTCTGATCCTAGAATTGTAACATGGTCTACTATCTCCAGTTCGGCGTCCTCAATAAAGATTGATGGTACCCCATGTGCACCGTGTGACATAATATGTGTCTCCTTTTTGCTAATTGTTAAATCAAATTCAGAACAAGCAATGGAGAATGCAGATAGTAGATGCTGTGATCTTCTTCGGAGTGGCTCGTAATAGCAGCATCACAGCTCTATTGCTTCCTAGCTCTTCCTAATTTGTTCATTTATATTTCAAGATAAACTGCCATACAGCAAAACAGCTTCCTTATATCACTTCAGCACTCTCTTTCTTACATTCAATGTTAGTGACTTATTGCATAAGATACTTTTCATTTGCTTGCCCTAATCTATTCTTACTCTCTCTCTCTCTCTCTCTCTCTCTCTCTCTCTCTCTCTCTCTCTCTCTCTCTCTCTCACTCTCACTCTCTCTCTCTCTCTCTCTCTCTCTCTCTCTCTCTCTCTCTCTCTCTCTCTCCATCTGATATTATATATGCTAGTTCGGAAACTAGGTAGTCAGTGCTGTTCTTAGCACGAGAGACATTCGAACAAGACATTTCACTCGGACGTAAATGCGTAGTGCCAACTTTTATTTTGCCACCCGTAGGACGGCACTTCCGACTTCGGCGGGCGTTTTTAATGAGGTAGCCTCCCTCGGGTTTCGAGGCATGTTGGACGTATTGTTGTGATGTCGCCCACATCTCAGCTGGTCAAGTTAGAACGGTCAAAGACATCACGGTCAACCCTCAAGGGAAGGCAGGGGCAGGCCATGGGCGTTCCCCGCTATCCAAGGAGGCTTCCATATCTGCAGAGCCGGCACATATTGCTCTGAGACTGGGCTCACCCAAGGAATTGCAACGTCCTGCTCATGGCTGCTTAAATTCTTCACTTCCATCAACTGGGCATTACGCTTGCCACTGGTCGCTCAAACACAAACCAGGAACGGTCAATCTGCGGACGACATACACTAGGTAAGCTTTCGCTTCGGATTTCGAACCACGCAATGGATTCGCTTGCCAGGCGCTCCATTTCGTGTTATTGGGACATTTTTCCACCTTGAATATACTCTCTATGAGTATAGATACAGACATTTTTAGTAACCATTTCATTCGACTGGGGCACTTGTCTACCTTTACTACTCGCTCACGAGGTAGGCTACATGTACTGCCGGCTCAGCACCTTACCTCCGTACGCGTTCAGTGAGCGAGAAACGGCCAGGCCCTCTCATCCGAGGATCCCCCTTATCCCCCAGCTGAGAGCCTTCGAACAAGTATCTGAACTAAGCATGTTGCGTGCTCAGCATCTCACCTCCATTTATCGGTTGGTGGGTATCAGCCCGGCTCTCACATCCGAGTGTTTATGGCTTAGAGGCATTCAGCCATATTCCTCAGCTGAGAGCCTTAGAGTATGTGTCCGGACCAAACTTTAGCGGCATCGTGCGCCTAATTTAGACATTGATTGTTATCCTCAGTCTACCTGCAGAGCAGCAGCTTGTGCCTCTCTTGGTCTGGTCCCTAACCCAAGGCTTGTCCGACATGTAGTTGTGCATCCGTCGACAATGCTCTTGGGATGTGTGGAGACACATCGGTGGGGGGGGGGGGGGGCCTGCGCCTGGTATAGTTTTTGCGACTTTTAAGGCATTTCGAAATCTTCTGTTGATCAGAATGTAATCAATCTGATTTATGATCTTATGATCAGGACTCCTCCATGTCCATAATCTCCTTAGGTACTGCAGATACCAGGTGTTTCCAATAATCAAATCATGCTCTTTTGCCCACTGTACAAGTCAGCAACCTCTTTCATTCTGTTCCCCTAGTCCATACTTGCCTACTATGCATCCGTCCTGTTGATTTCTAATTTTGCCATTCAAGTCACCAATTATAATATTTATTTCAGAAATCTTGCATTTCTTGAAGGCTTTCTCTAAATCATTATAAAATTCATCAATGCTGTCATCACTACTGTCTGCTGTTGGAGCATAAACTTGTATGACGTTGACATCAAAAGGTCTTCCACTCAACTTCACCAGGAACACTCTGTCTGATACAGTCCAATATCCTTTCATAGATTTTGCTTTCTCTTTATCCATTATAATTGCTACTCCTCGCTGTTGTTTCTCGCCATCGGTGTATTTCTAATCGTTTTCGTTGTTCTCCGTGTTTCTGATCATACAGCAGTACTTATTTAACGTTACAATGAAATATTCTTAGGTTTGAGCTAAGTTAACTTTTTTAGGGGGTAGAATATGCTTTCTAAATGTTCATCTAACCTTCTGTGTTCTAATTCAAGTATCTTCCAGCCTCTGTGTCTACATTATCTAAGAATATGTATGATTCTCTTTCCTGCAGTGGAGTTTTCCTACATTTGATCAGGTTATCACTTGCATAATTTATTCTCAATATCTGTGTCTTTACTCTATGCATTATTAAAACAAGTTGTTGTTAATTTATTCTGCAACTGAATTCGTGTGTCAGATGTGTATTTATTTCCCTTGTATATTTGATTCCCTGCTTTCATTCTATGTGTCTAAATAGTTTCTCCTTGTTAATACTGTACAGTCATAAGGTTATCGCACTCCTAATAATACCCAAAATAATCATCTAATACCTCTTTTTATATCCGTAATAGAGTAAATATACTTAACTGAGCCTACTGTGGCCTTCTTTTCCATGAACATGTTTGATATTCATCGTCTGACATTGACATCCATGCCCAGTTCATATCGATCGAATGCCTACTTAATAGTACACTTACATGTACAGAATTGTACAGACAGATAATTGACGCACACGCCCGTATTCAAGCCGATCAGCTAGCCGGCAGCCATTCTTGCATGAAGATAGACAGACAAACAGACAGACGTACAGACAGACTAAAAGACGGATAGACAGACATGTATAACTATTTGATAATACGACTTTGCTTTCGGGGATGTAGAACTGTATTATTTCGTTAGCCATGTGAATTATTTGAAAACACTATATTTTACATGTGAATTATTTGAAAACACTATATTGTTTCTGATTTCTTTTGATGTCAGGTGGCTATTGATCAGACAACGTTCTTTTTTCGACGCCACATTGATGAATCTACCTTCACAAAATGTGACCCTCCGTGGTTACGAACAATCGTTTTGGTATTTCGCTGCTGTAATGGATGAAGTCAGACAAGAATTTACCTTCCACGATTCCATCGCTAGTGATGCCGCCAAATTTCTCCACAACGTGTACTTAAAATATAACTCGTCAATGATTGTAGGAGTTCACGTGCGTCGTGGGGACTTTCTGACAGAGCAGAATAAAAAAAGAGGTTACGGAGTTGCAGAAAAATCCTACTTTGAGAAGGCTTTTAGACTGATGAAATCCAAGTTTCCGGGCAGAGAGGTGCTATTTCTGGTGGCCAGCGATGATCTGGCTTGGTGCAGTGAAAATCTCATAGGCGATGACGTGTATGTATTACCTCCAGCATCAGCATCTGTTCATTTAGCCGTGTTATCCAAATGTGATCACATGATCATATCTGGCGGTACTTATGGATGGTGGAGTGGATGGCTGGCTAATGGACACGTCATATACTACACTGGCTATATGGAAAAAGGGACGTCTTTAGGTAACAATATTGAACGATATAATTATTACCCACGTATGTGGATAGGGCTAGGGAATTGAACAACAAGGTCTTTAGTGTTTGGACACGAGTTCCATTAGTAAATATTGTTGTCTAAGTTGTATAAACATTTTCTGTCCGACTGTCGAACTTTGCCATGTTTCCTTCAATATAAATGTCTATATGGATGTATGTCTATATGTAAGCATACTTCACGAGCAAGTAATTGCGGCTATAACATGTACGCACATACTGAAACCATTACTGGACAGGAAGAATGAAAGAGTGCATCCTGTGTGGGATCATGCGACTAGAAATGGATATCTTGAATGCCGATATCATACATATAGGCAAATGACTACTGCTCTTTTGAGAACGATCACTTGTCAAATTCATTTGTAATCATGCAGTCTTAACTATTGTATATGTATAGTAACGATATTTAGCAATAAAGTATGCGTGTGCGAAAACACTTGGCATTGTATGTGTATGTTACGTTCTTTGTATAATATAGTCAGCGCCTTAGAAGACAATCGTAAAATACCAAGTCACAAGAAGTAAACTAAGACCAACTTCTTTATTTCATTGACAATACAAAGACTTTCGAAAGAGTAAGTCACGTTGAGAAGGTACAGATGATTGCGGTTCTTCAAATAGACGGGAAAGACCTTACATATATATATATATATATATATATATATAGAACATATATACAGAACATATCTAGGAAACATCAACCTGCCGTAAACATTGATAATAAACTAAGTCAATATCAGTCAATCCAAGGAGGTGTGCGAAAGTATTATGTAATGTTTCCAGACCTATGTTTTCCTGATATAGTGAAAGCATTATGACAAATTTAGGAGATATTTGAGTAAGCGTCGGCGCTCGGAGAATATATCATCAACCAAATATTTAGATGATTCACATCTGACTGCAGATAATGAACGGGATCTGCAGCATTTAGTATATGCAGTGAGCAGTTAGGGTTAGAATTACATTGTAAGAAAGTGTACATTATGGTCATCTACAAGAAGAAAGAAATATCACAGTGCAACTTCCAAGTCAATGAATCAATTAGGTGCCGTCTCCACAATGAAGGTTGGCTGCAGTGGATCTCCAACACTGTCTGTGTCTAGCCATTACTGTACATTATGTGATATTGTTGTTCATTCATCTCTTGATGTTATCTTCCCACTTGTATCGTTGTCTATCTCTTTCTCGCTAACCTTCAACCTAAACCTTCAGTATGGTTTTTATAAGAGTGTTATGTCATTTAACGTGGCCGAAATACTTCACTTGACTCTTTTTTTTATTTCTTTCATTAATTCTCTTTTTATTCCCAGTTATTTTAGAACCTCTGAATTTGACTGTTTTTGTATCTGTGTAATATGATATATTCTTATGTTAATCCACGTCGCCTGTGCCTCTTTCGACTTTCTAATTACTTGTTCAATGTCCAGACTTCCAGCTCATATATAGTATATATATAGTGCTGAATATACATAACATTTGACAATTCTCATTTTCATTCAATGTTAATCTCTCTGGATGTTAATACTGATTTCATGATGTTGAAAACATTGTTGGTCCCAGTAGAAGTTACGAATCAGTCGGTTTTTCTTTCCGTCTACTCCTATATCTTAAAGGCATGTAATTAATCGTTCATGTTGTATTCTATCAAAAGCTTACTTGTAGTCTATCAAACATACATATATATTTTTCTGACCTTCTTTATTTTTGTATGTTGACATCCTCAAACAGATTATTGCTTTTCTTGTGCCGTTGTATTTGAGGAAACCAAATTTTTCTTCAGCTACCTCCTCAAGTATTTTACTTTGAATTCTTTCTTGTATGACCTTGAAGAATATCATCGTTATATGGCTCATTAAGATAATGCTTCTATAATATTCACAATCAACAGCTCTTGGCTTCTTGGGTAGTGTGATGAAAATGGATAACTCTTTGCATGATAATTCTTAGCAAACTCTTCGTGATGTTGCTCATTGTACAGATGACCGTAATAAAATCAATGATAACAATAACTGCGTCAATTACGGTGCAGTCGTAGAATTTGTCTCATTCACTATTAATAACAATTCAGGTCAGCCAGATTTGACATTCTATAACTGACGAGGGCTCCAAGGTCAAAGGGTGCCAGGACATGTCTTGGAACGTAAAGAAGGCCACATCATCCATGCAGTGCCAACTCGTCTATTAAATAAATGTCTTTGGTCGTAACGAGAGTCACATCATCCCCGCAGTTTCTCCGAAGTCGTAGCGTATTTGCCTGCACGGCGAGGAACCACCAATCTGCACACCAATAAGCCAGACATGGGACAACGGATACTCACGCAAACCTCAGGTCCTGTATGACATCACACTGATGTTGGACAACAGGATGTCTTCATTCCGACATACAGGACTTCACGCTGGAGTTCACAGACAGCGAACGCAAGCAAGCAAGCAAGCAGCAAGCAAGCAAGCATCCACGCAGTGCCGACTGGTCTATTAAATAAATGTCTTTGGTCGTAAAGAGGGCCACATCATCCACGCAGTGCCAATTGCCCAATGCGCTTTTAGTTAGTTGCACTTACAGGACGTCACTGTCAGCCATAGCATTATTTAGTTGTTTCTGATTTCTTGGCAAGATTACGTTCAGTAGTTTGGCATTGCTTTCTGAAAAACTGGCACTCATATCATTATATAAAAATCAACACAAGACGGTCTGCTACTAAATCTCCGGCAGCTGTGTTTCGAGCGCAGTATTCGGGA
>CAWUFQ010000639.1:0-46814 GCA_963921405.1 Cepaea hortensis
TATACTCTCGTGATTTGCGTGACGTACGTGAGAATTGGTAGGCGTATTCTCCACGTCGGTGACTTACGGAGTATGTGAGCCGGTCGCTCAGAAAGCAATGGCAAACTACTGAGCGTAATCTTCCCGAGAAATCAACAATCAGCTGAAAGATTCTGATGTTGACAGCGATGTCCTGTAAAGGATCTACGGGAAAAAAAAGTACAGGAAATGGTCAGCGGGATGAGGCAAGTTGACTGGAGGGGCAGAAATCTCTATAAAATCACACACAACTCCGTGACATGGTCATAAGCGGTTAATAACCGTCGTGTATAACATGTCTCGTTGCTGGGTCTGTCGGTGTGAATAACATGTTATTGGAGTCCAAACAATACAGAGATATGCGAAAGGTAATGGAGCAGCACTATTGTACTGACACCTTATAAAACACACACACAGGCGGGACACACACGTATATACACAGACACAGAGACACACAGAGAAAAAAAACAGATACACAAACACGCACAGACACACACATACACACAGACACAGATACACACAGACACAGATACACACAGACACACAGGCACAGCCGCACAGACACACAGAGAAACGAACAGAGACACACATACAGACACAGTGACACACACACAGACACAGTGACACTCACAGAAACCCACGCAGACACATAGACACACGCCGAGATACACACAGATACATAGACACACACATACACAGAGACACAAACACACACTCAGATACACATAGATACAGAGACACACACAGACACAGATATACACACAGACACAAATACACACACAGAGACACACACAGACACACATAGACACACACACAAACACACACACACTCACATACTTACACACACCCACACACACACACACTGAGAGATTCGGAGACAATCTGCTCTATGTTGATAGTCATAAGGAATGAGCGTCGGTCATTCAGAAAGCAACGACAACATTGCCGAATGAAAAATTGTCTAGGAAATCACTAACAGTCAACAATTTCTAGGGTTAATTGTGAAATCCTATAAAGGACGAGACTAAATGGCATAAACGATTCAAGATAATAAGCAGTGCCATTTTATTTAACGAGAAGGACACACTCTTAACTTTATATAACGCCTCAGACTTCAGTAAGCCGGTTAATATAATGTACTTGTATTTTCATTGTTCGATATATTTCATTATAATCTATCCTCTAGTTTGGAGGCCCAGCGCTCGACCTCAGGAGCGGATGCAGACTTACAACGTAAGTGTGTCTGCTGAGAAATGTTTCAAGTAAAGTTGTGCTTCCGGTCTGTTTTGTTTTGTTTTGCAACACGCGATCCATGCCAAGGCAGATGCTTCTGAGATAGATATTTTACATGTTTTGTTGGCCAAGGAATAAAGGAGGGCAAGCACAAGCAGTCCTACCGAGTGTAGTATTAAATAAAGAAGTCAGTAAAGTAGTAAGTAACGTAATATGTAAAGTAGTAATTACAGGCGGGAGTTAAGAAGTAAACAAAGTATCATGTAAAGTAGCAAATAATGCTGTAAGTAAATTATCAATTAACTTAGCAAATATACTATTAAGTAAAGTAGTAGCAAAGTAGTAAGTAAAGTTGTGATTACAGTAGTAAGCACCAAACAGATGTAGTAAGTTAGGTAGAAATGTGTACAGTTAAAATAACGCGGTAAGTAGAGTTACAAATAATGTGATGTAGTAAAGTTGTAAGGGTTCCAGAGACGCAGAAGTATATGCAGATTATCATCAGCTGAAAAGTAAAATTAAATGGAACTCAAGAGGTATATCATCATCATCATCATCATCATCATCATCATCATCATCATCATCATCATCATCATCATCATCATCATCATAATCTTCCACTTTTGCTGGCAAACGTCATGGGGAAGAATAATTGGCCCTTCTGCGTCCAATGGGTGGCACTGGATAGTGTCATTTCGTGTGACTGTAGAATGTATTTGATATTGTCAATCCACTTTCTTTTCGGGTATCCTCTTGCCCTCGAAGCTGAGGCTTATTGATGTAGGGCCAATGCTGGTAGTTGATGGTGTTGCATTCTAACGAGATGGTCAAACCATTTGATCTGCTGTCTTTTAATAAATGTGGCACAAGGTTTTGATCCCACTGTCTGTCTTATAATATAATTTCTTACTTGGTCTCGGATAGTTTAGTTGGCACCTCTGCCCAAGCATCTTATGTCACAAGTGTTGATTTTTGCGTAAGTGTGATTTTAATAATGCCCAAGATTGACTTTCAAGGTTTGTGTGAATATGCTATTTATTACACACCCCCTAAGCACAAACAATTTTTTTTTTTTTTGGGGTGCCAAACATCTTACACTGATTTTGCATAAATCTGGCCTTCTAAATCCAAAGATCACATTTATTTGTCTGTAGCAGCTCTAGTGTTTGAGATACATGAAATTGTGTATTTAATTAAAATTATTAAAATATTTTCTATATAAGACTCTGAAAAATAAACTATTGCTATCTAGTCCCGTACCATCCATCATGTGTCATGCCGATAAGCTTTGGAGGTCATGTTTTGTCATCTCACTCGATCACCAGAGTCGTGGATCATCTCTGAGTTTCTGTCTCGACCATGCCACGTGGCCAAGCCATCCAGGTATTTACTTCTCGGTCTTCCCCTTGGTCGCTTCCCTTTGATTTTGCCAGTTGTCACCAAGTTCTCCAATATTCCTTTATACAATTTGTAATTACAATGGTTTGGAGAGAGCACAAGAACCACTATGGTTACTGTTATTTATGTGTTATCAATATAAAGGGAATTAATGAGGGAAAGAAATCACAAAAAATGGAAATATCCAGATTTAGATTCTGCTAGACGACCTGTTCATCACGGTGATAACAAACCAATTGCAACTTTCAGTCATATTTCAATTCCCTGCTAGATGATAACATACCAGTGGCATGTGGGACCAAAAATGACAGTGATAGTGATTTCGATGATGATTTTCCAGCTGCTCAACGCATTGACCAGCATGAACTAAATGATCTTATCCGAGATCTATATGTGTCCAAGGAATAGTCAGAACTGTTGGCTTCAAAATTGAAAGAAACATATTACTAACTGCTGAAACAAAGGTTACATTGTATCACAAGCAAAGTTTTCTTCAATTATGTTGCAAAGAAAACAACCTTGTGTTTTGTACTAATGTAGAAAGTCTTGTGAACGAAATGGGTGTAAATTATACACCAGATGAATGGTGACTTTTCATTGACAGCTCTAACCTAAGTTTGAAAGGTGTTCTCTTACACAATGGTAACAAATATGTCTCCCGTCCAATTGCCCATTCTACTACAATGAAGGAGGAGTATACTACAATAAGCACAATTGTGGAAACAATTGAAGTATTCAGAACATAACTGATTGGTTTGTGTAGATCTTACAATAATGAAATTATTGCTTGGACAGCAAAGGGGATTCACCAAATATCCATGCTTTATATGTTTGTTGGATAGTACGGCAAAAGATACGCACTGGATAACAAAACAGTGGCCGCGTTGAGGGATGAATTTAAAGTTGGAGAAGTAAATATTGTCAACAAGCGTCTCATTGATTGAAAAAGAGTTATGCTGCCACAATTACATATAATGTTTGTGTGATATTCGCTGGCACAGGAACGGAGCATAATGGGGACCACCCGTTGCAGTGAAGTTGGAACTGCGACTAACTAACTAACTAACTAACTAACTAACTAACTAACTAACTAACTAACTAAATAATTACATATAATGCTTGGCTTGATTAAACAATTTGTTAAGGTACTGAACAAAGATAGTACCTGTTTTAATTATTTATGCAGACAGCTTTCGGAATTGAGCATACACAAACCTAAAGATGGAATTTTTGGCGGACCTCAAATTAGAAAGTTAATAAACGATCCACATTTTATTGATTCGTGGATATAACAGAGTCATCATTGGTTTTAGTTGCGCAAAGCTTTCTGGGTAATTTTAAAGCAGACAATTAGTCTGACTTAGTTGCAAACATGCTGTCGAATTTATTTTTGAAGCTTGGACGCAACATGAGCATAAAATTACACAGATAGTCAAACAGATGGATGTACAGACGCAGACACTCACGGACAGGCAGACATCTGTTTATAATACTCATTGAAGCATTCTGGATATTTCCGTGCGAAATAACAATATGTTTGTATAAAAGGCTCCACGAGAGTAAGTATGAATCGGTTTCCTTTGCTCGACACCTGATTTAGGGGTCCAACAATATCGACCGCTACACACTCAAATGGTCTAGATGCTAATAATGACCGTTGAACTTCGGCGGTCACATGCTTTCCCTTTCTTACAAGATGTTGACAAATAGTACATGAACGACAGAAAAATTTTATATCAGTACAGAATTTAGGCCAGTAGAAGTGTGACAAAATTCTGGCTCTGGTTTTGTCATAGGCCAAATGTCCAGCAAACGGTGACTCATGTGCGATCCTTAGCACAGTTTGTCGGTATGTTACAGATAACACCGTTTGCTGAATTTCATGGTTATTATTTGTGTAATACGCATGAGAATTCCGTTATGTTTTCTAAAATACCAAGATGCATTTTTAGTGACTTTCGCTCGCTCACCTAACAATTTAAAATAAGGTGCGTTAGTTTGATCGGTGCTTTGTGCCTCGATAAATTTTTGTCGAGTACTGTTGGTATCAGCACCGCTAGGTGTTAATAGCTGTAACATCTCATTTTGCAAGTCAGTATAGTGAGTTTGAGTATCTGACCTTGTTACAGCATTAGCCATGTTTGTATGTTTCCAGGCTATTATATCGTCGTCAGTACACTGCTTCATTGAAGCTAAACAGCCTAAAATAAGATCCGTGCAGGGATCTTGCAGGATTGCGCAAGTAAATGTGCCGGTAAGGAACGGGGTATTAATATGCGCTTTTGCCAGTGGATATTTCTCAATGGTTCCAGAGAAAGTACGGCATTTGACAAATTCACCCGTGTAATCTTCTGGTCTGACCAGTTCTTTTCTTAAACCAAGTAAAGTGCTGCCACTATCGAGTAAACAATGGCATGGTTGATCATTGACCAATGCATCGTAGAACTTTAGTTTACCTCTAGAGGCACTTGCTGCGTTAGCATCTTCATTGGAGAATGGTATCACGTGCCCACATTTCAATTTACCACCCGCATGAAACTGGTGACATGTGTCACATTTCTTAAAGTCTTATATGTCAGTAACTGCTGCCACACTTTCACATTCACTCGTTGGTAAAACATTTACAAGTTCCGCGTCAATTTCACTATCATCGTCTGATGAAGTATCGATGAGTGCAGCGTTATTTGCTTTCATTCGTTGCCTACCAAGACATTTATTACCATAGTGGCCATAGCTGGAACAAAAGTAACATTTAACAGCACGTTTAAATGAAGTTCTTCTACTGTCTTGCTTATTTATCACTTTTCCTAGGTGTGAGGGATATGCCGGGTTCTTATCGCACATAGAGTATCTAGGATGAAACAAAGTACAATATCCACATTGAGGTGGCCTCTGGTATGGTTTGTCTTGCTTACGATACTCTTTCTGATGGTAAGATCTACTCGGTACATTCTTTACAAACGCAGTGATCTCTGTATCATGTGTAGTGGACTTAAATATGTCACGATTGGACGAAAAATATGCCGACCCCCGCTTTTCTAATTGCTCAATGGATTCGATATCTGATTGTTGGAGAAACTTCGCAAAAGGGGTAGGGACGGTGGATATCACCTTGTCCATTACCATAAGATCTTGTAATTTATCATAGCTTTTGCCCACTTTCGCCGCTCTAGTCCATTTATTAAATGTGCTTTGCACGTTAAAGAGGTAATCTAGGAAGGTTTCAGTTGCCTTTGGCTTTATTTGGGAAAACTGAATTTGGTACCCAGTGGCATCTAGAAGAAAGTGTTGCATGATCCTATCGTGAATGTACTGATAATTGTTCCTTAGTTCTGTAGGTATTGATTCTATTACTTTTAATGGCTCCCCACTGAGGTTTCTCATGTAGATCATTGCCCAGTCATCCAAAGGTATTTTCTGAGTCTTCAGTTGAAATTCTATATTCTCAGTCCATGCAGAAATTGAATCCTCTACGCTATATGGTTTGATAAGGCTTTTATACTTACTAAACTTATTCTGTTCTTCTTGGCTCTTTTGTTTGCTAGAGGCTATCTGTATGGTTGAATCTACCTCTATTTCCTTCATCTTTAATTTAGTGGCTTCTTCTACTTGTTTCATCTCTTTTTGATGTTGTCTTTCTAATGCTCTTTCGTCTCTCTCTAAAGCAGCTTTTCTTTCTGTTTCCTCCTTCTGTCGAGCTAATTATTCTTTGTATCTTTGGTCTACCCACTTCTCTAATTTGTCCCCAGTGTGGCCCATTTCTTTGCCCGCCTGGATACAATCATTTAATGATGCCATTTTGTGGCTTTATGTTCGTACACAATGATATCACAGTAATTTTACACAATGATTTGTAGTTATGTGTTAGTTATTTACATTTTACTGAAAAAAAAAGATGCATGATTAACATAGTGTATATCAAAATATTTCAAAAATATACTCATCTAATTCTTTGGAAAATACGGTTCTTGGGATGTTCCGCCGCTGTCTTCCCGACACACAAAAATGGTTGACTTGAGAACAAAACGGATGCTTCTGTTTAGTAGAGCATCAATAATTTAGAAACATGCATATGTTGTAAATACATGTTTATATTTCATGCGGCTGATGAATGAAAAATGTGATTTAAATAATGATAAATGATGTTAATGAATGAATGTTATGATTGTCTGAATGATAGTCATGATTCGTAAGATGATTCGTCATATGACAGTCGCTGTCGTCTTATCTTCACTTTCTAACTAGTTTGGTATAACTACGTTCCAAGGCTTCCGTTCAGTAGCTAATGTATTCACTTTGTACAAAAAGAACTTATTTTGCACAAATATCTACCTGAATCGATGGATGGTGACATTGATGGCTGTATCACACAAAATGAAATGTACACGATGGTTTGCTTGATAATTTACATTGATATTTGTATACATTATCATTACTTTCAGTAGAATAACACACTTTCTTAAATTTTCATACACTAACACAATTTGTAACTTAAACTTCCTTCATTGTGGTTCAAGCTCCACAAATGGTATGATACAACTTATCACGCAGTAATGGTGTTAATCACTCACGTTATTCACAAATCAAAAATTCTTTCTGCCATTTTATGCCAAATAATTTACGTTAATTCTAAATATTTTAACACCGAAATAATGTCGAATGGTGCCTGTTTACGTTGGTTCAGAGCCTTCTGATACCAATTGCCTGTTGACGTTGGTTCAGGGACTTCTGACACCAATTGCCTGTTGACGTTGGTTCAGGGACTTCTGACACCAATTGGGGTCCTGCCTGTCAGCAACTTGCTTGCGACAGGTCTTTCAGGACTCCCCTACTTTTGCACCACACGAAATAATAACTCGTGTCATTTGCAAAAGGAATGCAATTTATTTAGAGCTAGTGATAAACAAGCTCTGCGAGCGGAATACTTCATTGACAATAAACAGAATGGTACGTTACATAGATGCAATGAAGAACTGATAATGATACTATTAAACACGATGAAATCTAAAGCCTAACAATCACTATTGTCTAGAAACTTATAGCATTCGTAAGGAACACGTCTATTCTCTACTCGTCTCACTCCTGGTCTGTCCTCACGCAACTCATTGCGTGTTCAAACACGGACGTTGGATTCTCCGTGCGCTGGCGAGACTTGCGTGCATAGTGGCCCAGCACGCTGGCCAGCTCACTCGAGTAACCTGGTACTCCACGGTTACTCGTAGAAGCGAGTTTCCCAATGTCTTTGGGAAACCCTCGCTCAGCTGTATTTAATGCTCCCTTGGTTGACACAAGTGTGTCCCGTTGTGAAGCTATTTATAGCGCTGGTATCTCTCCTGTCTGGTGTCTTCTACTAGACTCTGTCTTAGCTCCATTACTTATAATCTTAACTCCCTAAACCCTTATTGGGATTTAGACACTAACATATTATAAATGATAATTGAAACAACAATATATTTGTATTACAGACCAAGATATTATACATGTGAACTCGAAATTACAACATATTTCTATTAACAGCTTACTATAATGTATGGATTTGAAATGGAAATGTATTTGTAATTCATGCTTAATATGATTATATTATCTTAAAACGACAATATATTTAATTACATGCCTAGATATGACGGATGTGAACTTGAAATGGCTATATTTGTATTACAAGCCTAGATATCTCGCTGCGAACTTGAGATGACAATATATTTGTATTACAGGCCTAGGTATGACGCATGTGAACTTAAAATGACAATACATATGTATAACAGGCCAAGGTATGACGCATGTGAACTTAAAATGACAATACATGTTTATTATAGGCATATACATGATGGATGGAACCTTGAAATGGCTATGTTTGTATAACATACTTAGATATTATGGATGATAAGTTGAAATGGCTATATTTGTATTACAGACCTAGATATGATGGATGAGAACTTGAAATAGCTATATTTGTATAACAGGCCTAGATATGATGGATAAGAACTTGAAATGGCTATATTTGTATAACAGGCCTAGATATGATGAATCTCATCTCATCTCATCATGTTCCTCTTGTACCTTGCGTTGTTGAGTTGAAGTATAAACTTCGTGAGAGTGCCCGAGTATGGGCTTCATATATCGATATTCCCATGGACTCTGCTATTCCCTCCGTCCAACGTTTACGTGGTCGGCCTCTTCCTCTGATTCCATCTGGTCTGTACATCATTGCTTGTTGTGGTATGCTGTTGACTGGTAACCTACTTGCATGGCCAAACTATTTGACTTGCTGTTTTCTGATAAAATCTAGTGCTGCTTTAACCCCCACTTTAGTCCTGATTTCTTCATTTCTAATCTTATCTCTTCTTCATACGTTGAGTATTCTTCTCAGGAACCTTATTTCTGTTGTTGTGATTTTTCTTTTCTCTTTTTCTGTCATTGTCCAGGTTTGGCATTGGTAGCATAGAGTTGGCAGGAAGATTGTGTTGTAAAGTGCTTTCTTAATAGTTATTGATACATGTTTGTTCTTTAGTATTGGTGCCATTTGTCCAATGAGTTGATTTGCCTTATTGCATCTATTTTCGATCTCGTCTTCTGATCTGCCATTTGATGATATTATACTTCCTAGATACTTGAAACTCTTTACTTATTTCAAAGGATGTTCGTTTAGGTGAATTGTTGTTGTTTGTTCTTCTTTAGTTATAGTCATTACATTTGTTTTGCTTGTGCTAATTTTCATGTTATGTTCCCTACACATTTCGTTTAGACTATTCATGTGGTCTTGTAATTCAGCTTCTGATTTTGCTATTAGTACTTAGTCATCCGCAAACAGGAGTTCTCTAATGGTTAGATTTGCAGATGGTTCTTCTTCTGTGTTCTCGTCATGCGGTATTCTTGCTGTCTCTGCTTGGCTGGTTTCTTTATATATGTTGTCTATATATGTTATGAACAAGAGAGGGGACAGGACACAACCTTGTCGTACTCCAGATCTTATGGTGAAGGGTTCTGAGTGTCCTCCAGTTGCTCTCACTATGCATTCACTGTTGTTGTATAAACTTCTACATAGGTTTGTTAGATTTGTACTCACTCATTCAGATATGATGAATGAGAACTTGAAATTGCTATATTTGTATTAAAGGTCTAGATATCCCGCAAATGAACTTGAAATAACAATATATATATATATATATATATATATATATATATATATATATATATATATATATATATATATATATATATATATGAAGTATAGACAGTATAATATATGTGACCTTAAAACGACACTATATTTGTAGTACATGGCTAGATGTGATGTATGTGATTTTAAAATGACAATATTCTTTTAAAGACATGCTTACTCAGCGATATGGCAGAAGACCGTCTTGCATTGGTTTTTTACGAAATGGTATGTAGCCGTTCGTTCAGAAATCAAAAGCAAGTACTGAATGTAAACTTGCCAAGAGATTTTTTTTTTTGCATATCCTTTACAGGACATCGCTGTCAACATCAGCATCTTTCAGCTGATTGTTGATTTCTTGGCAAGATTACGCTCAGTAGTTTTGCTAAGGGATCACAACAGCAAAAATGCTTGTGTTGACTTCGAGGTCCTGTAAAGGATATGCAGCTAAGTTGCTTTACTGTAATTCATGTGAACTTGAAACGACAATATATTTGTAATACAGGCAACAGATTTTATCCCATATATCTCAGTCTCTTTCCGCAGCGCGGAAAGCGTCGCACAAAGCGACCACTTTAGTCCTGATTTCTTCATTTCTAATCTTATCTCTTCTTCATACGTTGAGTATTCTTCTCAGGAACCTTATTTCTGTTGTTGTGATTTTTCTTTTCTCTTTTTCTGTCATTGTCCAGGTTTGGCATTGGTAGCATAGAGTTGGCAGGAAGAATGTGTTGTAAAGTGCTTTCTTAGTAGTTATTGATACATGTTTGTTCTTTAGTATTGGTGCCATTTGTCCAATGAGTTGATTTGCCTTATTGCATCTATTTTCGATCTCGTCTTCTGATCTGCCATTTGATGATATTATACTTCCTAGATACTTGAAACTCTTTACTTATTTCAAAGGATGTTCGTTTAGGTGAATTGTTGTTGTTTGTTCTTCTTTAGTTATAGTCATTACATTTGTTTTGCTTGTGCTAATTTTCATGTTATGTTCCCTACACATTTCGTTTAGACTATTCATGTGGTCTTGTAATTCAGCTTCTGATTTTGCTATTAGTACTTAGTCATCCGCAAAAAGGAGTTCTCTAATGGTTAGATTTGCAGATGGTTCTTCTTCTGTGTTCTCGTCATGCGGTATTCTTGCTGTCTCTGCTTGGCTGGTTTCTTTATATATGTTGTCTATATATGTTATGAACAAGAGAGGGGACAGGACACAACCTTGTCGTACTCCAGATCTTATGGTGAAGGGTTCTGAGTGTCCTCCAGTTGCTCTCACTATGCATTCACTGTTGTTGTATAAACTTCTACATAGGTTTGTTAGATGTGTACTCACTCATTCAGATATGATGAATGAGAACTTGAAATTGCTATATTTGTATTAAAGGTCTAGATATCCCGCAAATGAACTTGAAATAACAATATATATATATATATATATATATATATATATATATATATATATATATATATATATATATATATATATATATATATATATATATATATATGAAGTATAGACAGTATAATATATGTGACCTTAAAACGACACTATATTTGTAGTACATGGCTAGATGTGATGTATGTGATTTTAAAATGACAATATTCTTTTAAAGACATGCTTACTCAGCGATATGGCAGAAGACCGTCTTGCATTGGTTTTTTACGAAATGGTATGTAGCCGTTCGTTCAGAAATCAAAAGCAAGTACTGAATGTAAACTTGCCAAGAGATTTTTTTTTTTGCATATCCTTTACAGGACATCGCTGTCAACATCAGCATCTTTCAGCTGATTGTTGATTTCTTGGCAAGATTACGCTCAGTAGTTTTGCTAAGGGATCACAACAGCAAAAATGCTTGTGTTGACTTCGAGGTCCTGTAAAGGATATGCAGCTAAGTTGCTTTACTGTAATTCATGTGAACTTGAAACGACAATATATTTGTAATACAGGCAACAGATTTTATCCCATATATCTCAGTCTCTTTCCGCAGCGCGGAAAGCGTCGCACAAAGCGCGAACTCCGTAGGTCCAGCGACAATCCCCAGCAGTTTCCGAAAATAAATTCACTCGTGAACCAAAGGAAGAGGCCCGGAATCGAACCCACAACCTTCGGAACCCGAGTCAAACGGCTTGACCACTTCGCCAAAGAGACCATGTATGTGAAATGAAACGACAATTCATTTGTATTAAAGGCTTGCTATGATGGATGTGAGCATGAAAAGACAACACATTTGTATTACATGTCTAGATATCTTGGATGTGGACTTGAAAAGATAATATATTTGTATTACAGGTCTGGATAATATTGATGTGAACTTGTTGCTGCTGTTGATCCTAGCCTTCTACACAGCATGAACTTCAACCTCAGTATGTGAATGCTTCTCTGTGGCAAAAGCGTCTAGCCATATTACACACATACTTGATTGTCTGTGTTTACAAATCAGCAGATGAAACATTATTTTTTGGCTAGACTTTGTAGATGCAGATTTCGTTTGGAAATGTTACAGGCGCAATAGTAAACAGAAGTACACCACACACGCTGTTTAAGTAACTTCAATTAGTTGTACATTACTGTGGCGTAATGTTTACTCTGTATTGCAATCGTTTCTGGTTTCAAGTGTTGCTGGTAAAAATACAGTAGAATATGCTAGTATTGATAACTGACAATTTATAGCAGGCATTGATGAATATTGTTCAAAACAGTGACTGAAATTAATAGATAGAGAGGGCGGGGAATAGGATGCCGTCTGTGGCGTAATGCTTCAAAATACACAGCCAAAATGTGATCTCAGAGTGACACATAATAGGAAATAAATAGCATTTAAAATGAGTAAATTGTTTTCACCTGATTTAAATGTTGAAAATGCTATCGCTCATGGAATACTTCAAGAATATTGGCAGTCTACGTTACCACGGTAGTAACTGCAGTACTTAGAAGTCGTTGCCTACAATACGTATTATGTGATTCTTAATATATACCCATAAACAAATTCGCAAATATTGTATAGCGCTCTAAGAAGAAAGAAGTAGATATTAGAGAACACAATAGATAATATTAGAATTGAAATCTATAGTTACCATGTCTGTATTCGAACCCGTCACCTCTAGATTATGACAGAACCCCGCTGCAGGAAACAGTGTACCTTGACTCATGACCAACTAGATACCCATCATAGCGTTGCCTCTAATCAATACTACTTTCTTCTTCTTCTAGTGTATCATCTAACCTATCTTCATATTTATACCTCTAATGTGTCCTCTAATGTGTGGGTGGGTGGAGATGTGTGGATGGTTTGGGGAAGTATGTGTGGGTGGCGGGGTTGTGTGGGTAGGGGATTGTGTGGGTGGATTGGGGATGTAAGGGCGGGTGGGGAGAAGTGTATGGTGTGTGGGTTTGGGATATGTGTGCGGTGTGTTGGTGGGGGATGTATGCATGGTGTGTCGATGGGAGGTATGTTTGTGGTGGTACGGGTGAGGATGTGTGTGTGGGTGGGGGATAGTGTGTAGTGTGGGGGTTGTGTGTGATGGGTGCGGGTAATGTGTGTATGGGTGGGGGATATGTGTGGGTGAGTATGGGGTGTGTGGTGGTTGGGAGAAGTATGTGTGGGTGGTGGGAGATGTGTGCGTGGATGGAGAATGTGTGGGTGGGGGTGTGTGAGTGGCTTAGGGATGTGTAGGTAGGTGAGGGATGTGTATGTGTCGGGGTGGGATGCGTGAGTGGGTAGGGGTATTGTGATCAAGAGATGTTTGGTTGTGGGTGGGTGGGGGTGAGTGGGTGCATAGTGGAGGATGTGTGATTGAGTGAATGTGTGTTGGTGGATGGGTGGGAAATGCATGTGTGGGTGTGGAGAGGTGCGTGGTGTGTTGGTTGGGGATATTGTGTGGGTGGGGTATGTGTGTGTGTGGGTGGGGGTATTTGGAGTGGATGGGTCAGGGTATCAATGTGGGTGTGGGTGGGAATATTGTGTGGTATGTGGGTGGGGGGGGGGATATGTGTGTGGTGTGTAGGTGGGGATGCATGGTGGTATGTGGGTGTGGGATGTGTTGGTGAGGGATATGTGTGCGGTGTGTGGGTTGGGAATATTGCGTGGTAGAGGATGTATGTGATGTGCGGGTGGGGGTGTGTGTGGTTGGGGATTGGGTTAGGGCATGTGTGGGTGGGTGGAGGATGTACGTGTGGGTGGCGGGGTGTGTGTGAGTGGATTGGGGATGTATAAGTGGTTGGGAAGATGTGTGTGTGTGTCGGGGTAGAGAGATGTCAGTTGGTGGGAATGTGTGTGTATGGTTTGGGGATGTGTGAGTGGATGTGCGATGTGTGGGTTGGTGGAGGATGTGTGTGCGTGGGTGGGGAATATGTGGTCGATGGAGATGTGGCTGGGGGATGGGAGGTTGGAGGTGTGGGTGGGGGAGAGGATTTGTGGGTTAGGATGTGTATGTGGGTGGGCGTGGGATGTGTGGGTTGGTGGGGGATGTTTGTGGGTGGCGAATGTGTTTTGGTTGGGGGAACAGGTGAGGGCAGTGTGTGTGGGTGGGGGATGTTCGGGAGGAGGATGGGTTGGTTGGTGGGGTATGTGTGTGTCCCTGGGTGTGTGTGTGGGGGTGGGGTGATGTATGGGTAGATGGGAGATGGGCCTCATAACATGGTAATTTGTCTTGATTATGTTTACAACATTCATTTCACAATGTTTATCTTTCTTCCTATGTAAATGTATAATGCTCTTGATGAACGAAAGACGAATGATTGGAAGGGCCGAATGTAAGACGGGCCTGCGTGCCCAATTTGTTACCCTTTGAAAATAAAGTTGATTTGATTTGATTTGATTTTTAACCTCTTTTCTTGCTTCTACTTCTTGTATGTCCTCTAACCTCTACTTCTTTCTTTAACTTCTAGTTAAAGTTCCCCAATTAATATTTCTGTTTAAGATATACTCGGCCAAATGACATGTCCACTGCCTCAATATATTTTATGTATTGATATAAATATATCGTGGAAGTTTGCCTGTTCAGCCACAATGAACATATTGATATGCAGCGGGGAAATTGGTCATGTTAGTCACAACACGCCTAGCAAGCCTACTAGAGAAATATGCTTTATCATTAATTAATCACTACGACTTTAGTGATATATAATCTAAACTGTTTATATTTGTATATACAGCGAAACCTCGGTTTTCGTTGATAACCCGTCCGTAAACAATCGGCGAAATCTGAAACCGACGATAACCGAGGCAATTATTTTCATGCGAAGCAATGTAGATCCAATTAATTCGTTCTAATCACTCAAACAAATATACCAAAAACAAATTTTATAGAGAATAAATATAGTGTTTAATACTAAAAACTATAAGAAATTAATATTGAAAGTATATAAAAGACTAATGTAAACATTTCATGAATATTTAACATATCATTTAGCTTTCTGAAGACTCTTCTTGGCGTATGGAAGACGGCGAGGAAAGGGGGGGGGGTGCAGATATTATTGTTTGCAAGGGGAATCCCACTCCATAAGAATCTTAGGTATCGATGCACTATCTGGGGTCAATTCCCATTCTTGATCTTCTTGTATTTGTGTGTGTGCCAGTGCGCCTTTCAAGTTTTTCAAAACATCCTCTGCCGACCTTACAATCACTAAGTACACTAGCATTCGTCCCAGGCATTTTCTGAGAACGGCATACAACAGTTTAGTATTTTCTCATATGATTGCCTCCTAAACAGAATCTCAATGTAACTGGTTTTGAGTTATCCAAATTAATAATAACTGTTCGACATCTTCAATTGTTTACGATCTCTGTTTAGTTAGCACATTCACACCTTTCGCTACATTAGCCTCATTTATTGCTTCCTTTATAGGCACAATGGAACTTATCGTGGATGACGACTTCCCGTACATGCGACCTATCTTAATGCCGCACTCGATCGTGTTCCTGGCTTTCTTCTTTGTAGTGCTGCTGGCTCAGGAAACTTTTTTTGATCCCATGATGGAGCTAAATGAAAAGGGTTAACATATTAGCAATTGATGTTCACACAACGAGAAACAACGCCAAACTGAGCAGAAGAACGCATAGGTCCCCTTGTTTTCGATTATTAGCAGCCACGCCACATAGGCACGCCGACGAAAACCGAGACAATTTTTTCGCGAACAAATTTGACGAAAACCGAGGTTTCACTGTACGATGAATACTGGCCTGTTTATTCACTACATGTTTGTTGATATAAACTAGAATTATTGACTTATAGTTACATTTAACAAACTATTCCTGGGTTATACAGATGGTAGTACTATTTTTCATTAATGCTCTTTCTATGTACTTTATGACCTCTAACAACTTTTGTATACTAATTTTCATCAGTGTTCTTTCTGTGTACTTAATTGCCTCTTTGTCAGCAATAGCGACATAATAAATAACCAGCGTTAACGCAATCACGTGTTGACTCGTCTGGTTAATTTATGTTTAGTTACATTGCTATAAAGGTACTGGAGAATTTTGGCCTTAATAGACCAAATGGTTAGGAAGGGAAAATCCCAACTGCACCTCCTAGCGGTAGAGGATAGGAAACACACCACGGTGTGGCTAACGCAGCCCTGGGGACAGAGTATCCACCGAATTAAGTTGATAACTCTGCGGATGAGCAGAGCAGGGCACTCACTTGTCCTGACTGTCGGAACTGGCTGTCAAAAGGCTGAGGTAACAAACTCCCATGTGGATGTGGAAGGTAAGGGGAAACCACCACATTATCTTCCAAATACTTCATGACAAAAATCATTCCAGATTCAGCGAATGTCGTTAATGGCAGTCTTAGGACACCCTCGTCCGGTAAGGACAGTTGTGGGCCACAATTGACACCAAACCGTCATCCAGCTGCTGGTGGCAAAATGATAACTAAAATAAATAAATTTAAAATAGGTATACGGAATGTTAGAACGTTAAATGAGCTTGAAATGTTGGACAATGTTATAAATGAAATCGAAATCTTGAAATTGAATATCCTAGGCATAAGTGAGATAAGATGGAAAGGATCGGGCATTGTTACAATTGACAAACACACAATAATTTATTCTGGAGGGGATACACACGAAAAAGGAGTCGGACTAATATTTGATAAAGAAACAGCCAAATAAATTAATGGTTACTGTTGTATTTCACATAGAGTTATTATGGTCAAAATAAAAGGCAAACCAATAGATATAAATATTGTACAAATATATGCACCAACAACAAGCAGTAGTGATGAAGAAATACAACACTTTTACGATGAAATAGAAATGGCCATGTCTCACATTACACCACAAGAATTAAAACAAACTTACTAGGAGATTTTAATGCAAATGTAAAGAATGGAAAAAATGGAGGATGTGGTGGGGAATTTCGGTTGAAAATGAAAGAGGAGATAACTAACAGAATGGGCAAATATTAATGATATGATAATTGGAAACACCTTTTGTAAGCACCATAAAAGACGACTTTACACATGGGAAAGCCCTGATGAAACCATATTCAACCAAATTGACTACATATTTATTAATAAAAGGTTTAGGAATGCGCTAGTTAATGTAATGGCAATGCCAAGAGCTGGCTGTAATAGTGATCATGTACCACTATGTGGACTAATAAAAGTAAGACTGAAGAGAGAAAAATAAAGTGGTTAAGAACATGGGATTTAATAAATAGGTGAAGGTAGATAACGAAATTCAAGAACGATACAGTGACTGTGAAAAATAAGTACAAAGCAATAGCTAAAATACAGAGTATAAACGAACAAACGGAAATGTTAAGGGGCTCCATGCATCAAACGAGCAAAGAACTATTAACGGAGAGAAAACGAAAAGCTAATTAAAAATTGATGACTGAAGAAATCAGAGTAAAAATGACAAACAAGAATATGCTAAGATAAATAAAGAATTCAGAGATAATTGTGTGAAGGCAAAAGAGAGTTGGTGAAACGAGCAGTGCAAGAAAATTCTATTAAAGATACAACAAATATGCAATATATTCTGTGAGTTCACAGGAAGAAATATAGCAACAAAGACAGGGTGTTTAAAATCAAAAACAGGAAAGATATTATTGGAGGAAGTTGCTAAAATGAAAAGGTGAAATTAGTATATACAAGACTTATATGATGAAGAAAGGAAAGAATTAACTAAGGAAGGTAACCTAGAAGGTCTACATATTCTAAAAGAAGAAGAAGTTGACGCTCTTAAACCTATGAAAAAAGGAAAAACAGTTGGGCCAGATGGAATCACACTAGAATAATTAGCATTACTGGGAGAATTTGGAGTAGATATACTAACCAAAATAATATCATTATATATCATAATATCATCAACAGCGGTGGATATCTTCCGAGTGATATGCTGATATCGGCATATATATATATATATATATATATATATATATTAAATATACAATTAACCTCACAAACCATGTGACTAATCTTATACTCAGAATTATAATGAGAAGACGAAGAAAGAAAATACAAATTGAAATTGATGAAGAACAGTATGGATTTATGGAAGGAAAGGGTACACACAATACAATATATACGTTACGAACACTAACAGAAAGATGAATCGAGAGACAGAAAGACATATATTTGTGCTTCATAGATTATACTAAGGCATTTAACAGAATCCTGTCACTGTCAATGCAGAGGTCAACGCGCTCATCAATGAACACGCAGACAACCCCCAAGTGCTCATCTATACAGATGGATCTGTTGTAAAGAAGCAGAGAAGTCCATGGGCATTTACAGCCCGTACAGCGGGCCGAACCGTCCAAGAATCCAGTGGTGTCCACAATATGCCCACACGCAGCATGACGATGGAGGTAATGGCAGTAACACAGGCTTTTCTATTGCTAGAAGCACAGCATTATGTCAACGTGTGTGTTCTAAGTGATTCAATGAGCACGATTTGGAAGGTCGAAGCTGGATCTGTACGTAGACAGTGGACTGAGTCTCTGAGGAAGTCTGTTGTCCGTAAAGTCACCTTCATCTTCGTCCCGAGACATGCGAAAGTCGAGAGAAATGAACGAGCTGATAAACTGTTTGGCTCTGCACCCACTGCAGTTGACCAGCCCATGGATCGTTCCGATGTTATTAACTTCTTTAAAGACATGTCGAGAACAGAAGACTTTGACGTCAGTGAATCACATCGCTGTCCAGGATGAAGACTTGGGAGTAAGAATTGGCACGGCCAGACACGAGAGGTACATCTGGAAAACGAGGTGCCTCGTTAACCAACACAGAACTGGCACTATTAGCCACCGGACGCTGATGCTTATGCTGGGGGGAGGGTCTGAACACCTATGGACCTGTCCGGAGTGCAATGAAGATACCCCAACTGATAACTGATAACTAAGGCATTTGATTAAGTAAAACATAATGAACCGATTAAAATGTCGAAAGATATTTACATTGTTGGGAAGGATCTCAGAATAATACCGAATATTTACTGGAACCAAATAGCAACAATTAAAATGGGAAATAAAAAGGGTAATTATGAACAAATAAAGCAGGGAGTACGACAGGGATATATCCTGTCGATGGATCTCTTCACCCTCTATAGCGAAGTATTAATGAGAGAGATCAAAGAGAAGCCAACAATACTAATCGAAGTTTATAATATAAGCAATATACGCTATGCAGATGCCACATAGTATTGGTTGCGGATAATGCTACAGATCTACAGCAATTGTTGGATATTGTAGTAACAAAGAGGCAAATATGAAGTAAACAGTAACAACGGTGATATCAAAGAAAAAGGTGACGAAAATGTGAAATTGAAATAGAAGGGGCAATTCTTAACCAGGTGGGTGGTTTTAAATACCTATGGGCATTTAAACATCAGATAGAAGATGAACAGCAGATATTAAGAGCAGAATATGACAAGCCAAGGTTGCATTTTGGAAAAATGAAGAGTACCCTATGCAATAA
Organism: Cepaea hortensis; assembly: GCA_963921405.1. Lineage (NCBI taxonomy): Eukaryota > Metazoa > Mollusca > Gastropoda > Stylommatophora > Helicidae > Cepaea > Cepaea hortensis. The sequence goes on from CAWUFQ010000639.1 coordinate 19,736, forward strand.
GTCACTATCATTGAATGTAAGAAAGAGTGTGCTAAAGTGCTAAATATAATCTGTATTGCTTGCTCTATGGCAATGAATCTTGGAATGTAAATTAACAAATTAGGAAGACAAAAAAAGTCGCTTAAATGTCGACAGGGTCGACTTCATTGCCCCGAGATTTTATCCCATATGGCTCGGTCTCTTTCCGCAGCGTGGAAAGCGTCGCACAAGGCACGAACTCTGTAGCTCTAGCGACGACCCACAGGAGTCTCCGAAAAATTGCATTCGTGAACCGAAGGACGAGGCCCGGAATCGAACCCACAACCTTCGGAGCCCGAGTCAAAGAGCTTGACCACTTTGCCACGGAGACTCCCTAAAGAAGAATTTGGAAGCAACAGAGATGTGATTCCTAAGATCAATGTTGCGAATTCTTTGGACTGCCAAAGTAATTAACAACGACTGCCTGAAAGAGGCTAATGTAACTAGAACATTATATACAACAATACGAAAGAGGCAAACAGCTTTCCCTGGTCATGTGATGAGAAGAGAGGCATTGGAGAACATCGTAACTACTGGAAAGATCGAGGGGAAGAGGGGATGGGGTAGACGAAGAGAAATGATGCTGGATGGATTGTGTCGGTGGCATGGAGAAATATCAACAGCGGAGTTGATCCAGAAAACCAAAGACCGAGATCTGTGGAAAGTCATGAACACCTACACCAGCCGGCAAGACACTTGAGGATGATGATGACATTGAGAATGCGAAATTACTTGCCCTTGTTGTTTAGTTACAATTAATAACAGTGACACACATTTCTGAGATCTGCTAACCAGAAAAATAATTAGCAGAGAGATAATTTGTCTTATGACCGCATATACATACACACTCGCACTCACACAGACACTCATAATGGCTCACGGAAAAACATTGGCACCTTTCCGTCTTGCTTGACAGACGATAGTTTGGTACATTGTGCTTCAAAAAGGCTTAATAACTGTCATATGGCTTCTTCTTCTTCTTCGTTCATCCGGAGTTTTTTTTTTCGGATGTGATTGCGTTGTGCCTGTTTACAGCAGAGCTGCGTTCTTGCGCCGTTAGGCCGACACATCCGACTTCTGCGGGCATTTGTTGACCGGGTTAACCTTCCCGGACTGTCATATGGCAATAACTACGATCCATGGCGGTGGCGAGTGTGGCTGGTAAGGCCAAATCTTGCTGCAAATGTTTGCCCACAGTAGGTGCATGTGAAAACATGGTCATTTCCACCATTTTGCACCATCTTACGTCTCTCACGCTCTGTGTGTGCTTTATCTGCAATCATTTTCTCCTTTGTCTTTATTCCATTTCTGATAGTTGCCCTCCATGCAACACGTTCAGCGGCGACGTGCTCCCATTGTGCATTATCAATGCCTGTATCAATCATGTCCCGCTTACACACATCTTTGTATCGTAGTAGAGGCCGACCCTGAGATCTCCTACCCGTCTGTAATTCACCAAAAAAGATGTCCTTTGGTATTCTACCATCATCCATCCTCCTAACGTGTCCTTTCCATCTAAGTCTACGAAGACTGAGCATGGAATACACCGTCACACAACCTGATCTTTCCAATACTTCAGTATTTGTGATTTTGTCTTGCCACTTAATACCAAGTATTCTTCGCAGACACCGCATATGAAAGCTGTTTAAACGTTTCTCTTACAGAGGTCTTTCTCACAGAAAAACACACAGAGATAAATACACACACAGACACACATACTCTATCACTGTCTCTGTCTCTTGCTACCAGAATTAAGTGCATTGGGTTGATGTTTGCGTCGAACTTAGCTTTCCCTGTTACCGGTGGCCCTCGGCATCTGGCGAACCCTCTCCGTTTTCCGAGGTTATTGTAATTTACATTTCCAAGTCAAGGGCGGGAATCACTTGTCCTGTGCAGATCGCTACAATCATCTCAGGCCCATTTGGGTCTCTTTGTGATTTACTAGACAATTTTACATTCAGTAATTTATCATTGTTTTCTGAGCTAGAAGTCACCATTTAAGGCCACCTGCTGGTGGTATGGAATGCACCCACTACCCAGAACGCAGACGGTGAATTTTAGCTTCACCAAGGGAGATCGAGTTATTATTTGCTGTGTTTAATCTCATTATCTGTGTCTTACATCTAGGCATTTTAAGGTCTGATTGTTGTAGCATCTCTTCATGCGGGATTAGATTAACTTCCATTTAATTATCATGGTAATATCTACTATACGGTAAGAGGTTTTAATCATTCATTATTGCTGGGAAAGAGATGTTAACTATTCATTCATTCATCTTGTGCCATGTCGATAAGTGGCAGCCATGTTTCGCCATCCCATACGATCACCAGAGTCGTGGATCAGCACTGTGTTCTTGTCTCGACCACATCAAATGGCCAAGCCACCCAGGTATTTACTTCTCTGCCTTCCCCTTGTTCTTTTCCCCTTAATCTTGCCATTTTTCACCAAGTTCTCTATTTGTGTTTCTTCTTATAACATGTCGAGAACTTGTGACTGGCTACATCTAATTTATCTAAATAGTTTACGGTTTTCATTTGTTTCTTGTAGGACTTTCCCATTGATTTTTTTCTGCCTGTCCATAATATTCTTTGCATTTTTATTATAAACCACATGTTCACTGTCAGTAGAATATTAAGATTGAGTTCATGCATGCAAGGTCCCCAAATACGAACGAACTTTATTTACATAGAGCCACAAACTGATCGTGAAGGCCCGTCTTACAATCGCCCTTCCAACCACTCTTCTGTTGCACATAGATTGTCTATTGTGCATGTTAAATTCACATAGATTAAATATTGTGAATACGTGAAAACTCATAACAAGCGTAAGAAATGGATGACTGAAGAAAATTTACAACTAATGGAAACAAGACGACACAACAAAAATAATCCTGCCAAAAATGAAGACATTCCCAGAAAAGTCAGAACATGATGTAAAGCTTGAAAAAATTTGATAAAAATTAGAAAACAATACAACAGTCATTTTACATTTACTGTCATTTACTGCCAATATAGTACCTTGCGGATTATGGCAGGGGGGTCTTTGAGCCTGAGGAATTAAGTGCGGTAAGGCTAGTGCAGTCGCCGCGAACTGTGCAGGTTAGGATTTTCTTTTTGCCCCCGACAGAAAAAAATCCCTCACCTTACCGAGGGACCAATCTCCCGAAGAAGAGTCTGGCGTTCTAGCTACTCTGCCAGCCGCTCCCAACAGTAAACACAAAAGTAAACAAACCAAATTAATAATACACAAAAGCAGTCAGGAGCTTACTAGTAAAAACACGTACATCAGCAGGTTGCCTAAAAACAAAAGATGGAAAAATCATAATATGAAAAGATGAGATTTTACATTTATATGAAAAACCTGTATGATGATGACAGAGAAGAACAGTATGCTATTTAAAATAATAATGAATCACCACCCATTTTGACGATGGAGGTTCAGAATGTTCTTAACCACATGAAAAGTGGCAATACTCCCGTTCCGACAATTTCACAACATAAATGATTAATGCTTCATAAGTATATGGAATAGATCAAGTCACAAGACTGCTGAACACAATAAATGATACTGGACATATACCTCATGAATTATGTCATTTATTAATTTCACTTTTAAATTGTATTTACACAGGTACACAAATAACTTGTAATATGGTAGGACCTGTATTTATGGCTTTACCCACAAGACCAGGATCTAATTAATGCGAAGAGTTTCGTAAATTTATCTCATGAACCATGTCACAAAGCTCCTACTCAATAATGAGAAATCAATCAATCAATCATGTGCCATGCCGAAAAGCGTGGGCGGTCATGACTCGCCATTTCACTCGATCACCAGTGTCGTGGATCAGCTCAGTGTTCCTGTCTCGTCCATGCCATGTAGCCAAGCCATCCAGGTATTTTCCTCTCGGTCTTCCTCTTGGTCTGTTCCCCTCGATCTTGCCAGTTGTCACTAAGTTCTCCAATCCATTTCTCCATGGGGGTGGGGGTGGAATTAGTTAAAAAGAATTCTAGCTTGTCCATTATTTGGCAAAAGATAGATGACTTTTAATCCTTACCCCAGGAAAAATTCTCCAGGTACACCAGGTACTTTACGAATGTAAACAGCAACGACAAAACCAAGAGTGTACGTATACTTATGTTTCTTAATGCATGGCATTCTAATAGTTGTTCTCATGGTGTTGAACGAGAGATGCAATCGTCTGTTGGGTGAACCAATTTAGTTGTTGTTGCCATGGTGAACTGTATTATTAATATGAAAGAGACCGTAGAGCTTGTAATGAACTTAATGTTTGGTTTTGTTCACTCACTGTGAACTGAAGCATAGTCCATACGTGTGCTTCTACTTCAAGTGCACTAAACTGATGTTTGCATGTGAATTAGCTCTCTCTATTACCAGTATCCCTGGTCATCAGGCGAACCCTAACCCTTGACCCGATTTTTTGTTGTCTTTTGGTATCTGCTGCGCCCGCCCATTCCCTAGCAATGCAGCAAAACGGACACATCTACAGGTGCTCATTCTCCTTGTGAAACCCGCCACAACACCACGTGCTGCAGGCCTTCTTATGTTTTAATTGTCAACCCCTTGAAATTTTGTGTTTTAAATAAGTCGCTGGGTTTCTAAGAACCGTAGCCCACCGGACAAACCCGCAAGTGCCCAGTCTCACCCACACAAAGCAGACCAGACAGATAGCGAACTCTGGTGCATTCAGGAAAATTGTTGAATTGCTGCCAATATATAGGTGGTCAATAGTGTCCACACCTCAGCTGACCCCGGCTTACAGAGAAAGTTTACCCGTTCATGTAGAAGGACTCCCGTTCATAAAGCAGAGTCAATATGTCAGGCAGCCTTCAGCCCTGAAGTAATGAACCGCAGCCTACTTGTTCAGAAAGACATGATACCCCCTTATTCAAGAGGTAAATGACCGTTGACCCCTGGCCCGGATTTACGCATGACCACTTTCAAGATAGACCTTGGCGGATTACTTCAGGAGGAAACCCGCGCTGGCAGTACGGACTACTGGTCCACGAAGGCAGGAAGTTTCTCTCTAAGTCAGTCACAGTCAATTGAGGCGGGGTACCGACTCACTGCCAACCCCACCAGGCTTATAAGTTATGGCGCGGACCTCACAGAGAACTATTAAGGGTTAGGGTTAGGGTTTGGGCTAACTGTACCCCTAACCCTAACCCTAAACCCAGGGCATACCCAGGGCAATGGTATTTGTCTATATTTAACCCCTGGAGCATGGCGACATCAAAATCATATATTAGCCTATAGTTTAGGGTACATGGTGCTAGACCAGGTTGTACAGGCATCCAATGGGTGCTAGAGTTAAGAACCGACATCACTGCACTCAGGACATTCCCATACGTGCTCCGTCCCCTCGTTCAACAGCCAGCGAAGAGTCACACCGCTATCTGATTACAAGCTCTCCTGGTCTTTCCTCTCAGTTTTGAGATTCTTCCAGAACCTCTGCCGATCCCCTGCAATCTCATTCTTTCCACATACGGGTTCTCAATCTGTTCCTCCGCCTTCTCCACCTCGTCCCACAAGCGCACGACCAACTCCCCCTGTCCATAAGCAAAATTACACCAAGAGGTGCCTTCCCCGCTAGCCTATCAGCCTGTTCATTCCCTCAAACACCCGCATGGCCAGGGCAAAATATCCATGCAATCTCACAATCTGTGACCTCTGAAGCGACGAGAGCCATTCCACACGAAACATTCCTTTCTCCACCTTGCTAAGCATACTCTTTGAATCCGTAATGAATACAACGTGTGTTGCAGTAGTCTCCTCTAGCCACAGGAATACCGCTGTTACTGCCTCCACCTCCATTCTCATGCTGGAGGTCGTAGTCTCATATGCCAGACTCTCCTTTTTCAAGACTCATCCATTAGCCTTTGCAATAAAGCCCCAGCCACTACGTCTGTTCTGGTCACTACCTCTCACCACTGACCCATCGGTGAAGATAACTATGTCACCTTGATGTGTGTTGCTCTGGATCAGCTGTTGCACTTTAAACTCAGTGCGGCCCGCTGCCATTCTCTGCACTCACGACCCAGTGTTATTATTACATTGTGCCAGTCCGTCATGTCTTCCGGAACTTCAACCCACTCTCTTTCACGATTGATGGTCTCTAGATCACACACCTGACGTATAGAAAGTTCTGCTTGTGCCATCCAGGACCTGCCTCGTCTTAGTCTATGACTCTTGACCATATCCATGGCTGCATGCAGCGGGTGATCCCTGTCTGCAGCAACTCTCAGGTACCATTTGGCCTGAAGGACCCTATGCATATCCGTCATTGTTGGTAACGCCAGGATATGCCTCATGCATATAATTGGTGTGTCCTTTGTGCACCCCAGGATTAATCGCATGGCAGCATTCTGTATGCGTTCCAACCTTTCAAGCTGGCACTTTGATACTGTCAGCAGCCCCAAACCATACTCAATGACAGAAATTATTAACTGCTGAACGAGCCTTACAGCATCCTCTGATCTACCCCGGTTGCTGCCATAGCCCTCAATGCATTAAGTCCCCTACCAGCCTTCACCACCAAAGCCTCCACATGATCCTTAAAAGACAAACACCTGTCAAAGGTGATACCCAAGTACTTCAATTTACTCTCTCGACTAAGAGGACATCCATTCAACATAATACCTGGTACGTCTGCCTTGATGATCCGGTTATCCAAGGAGTACCACACAACCGATGTCTTGTCTGGCTTTATAATGGCCCCTGCGTCCCTGCACCACTCCGTCACCCTGTTTACCACCACCTGTAAGTCTTTGGCAACACTGGCCCTTACTCTGCCCTGTCTGTACACCAGCACATCATCTGCAAATGTCAAGATTCTACCCACACCTGGTGTCACAATAGCTGCGATTTTGCTGATGTAGGCATTAAAGAGCACTGGGGACAAGGCAGATACTAGGCGTTCAAACCTGCAGATTTGCAACAGTTCGAAATAGGCCAGAAATTGGGTCATGTCAACAAGCCTGATCCGTTAGGAGAAATTACAGGCTCACCTTTGACCTCTCGCGACAGACTCTGCATGCAATATGCAACATCGGGTGATCGTGATTTCGACACCAACCAATTTAAGAATGGTGGCACTCTTACCTTTCATGTGGCAATGAAGTTCGAAGTACGGGACCTCGTCCAACCTGGGGACTTAATGTCAACAGTATTTGACCTGTAGTATGACACTGGTCGCCATTTCTTTATACAAAACTGCAGCCACTCCAACACCTCTCGCCAGCTGTGCCAAATCAACAATCAGTTCCCCGGTTCCCAGCCACGTCACTGTGACTGCGCGGCCAGAACAAGAGTTCCTGTACAAACATCTCTCGAACCTTCCAGAACACAAGGGCATAGTCCTCCCCTCCTTTAGGGGTAAACGATTACTTGGATTATTCTCCCTTTGAACGAAAAACTCGATGTAGGCCGAGAGATGGGTGTGAGTCCGGCAAATTCAACATCTCCTGGTCGAAACCTCTATTCATTTTGTGACATCACCCAAGGCCGCCTTTATTATGTAAAATTGTCCCGATACTAATTTTAGGCTATTCTGACTTAGGAGCCCAGTGTAACCTCAGTGTAGAAAAATCTTCGCATCGAAAGGGATTCAAACACACGACTACACGGCAGTCAGGCAAATTTACTAGCCATTGTTTTACTGCGGCTTCTCTAGCCAACACGGAGATTTTACTTCTCTACATTTCTCATCGGCCTAGAGTTTAGCGACTTTTCTCCGTAACCTCGTATACTCTCGTAAGTAACGTGACGACGGTGAGAATCAGCAGTGGTTTGAATCGCGTCGGTAACTTACTTGGTATGTGAGCCAGCCGCTCAGAAAGCAATGGCAAACTACTGAGCGTAATCTTACCAAGAAATCAACAATCAGCTGAAAGATGCTGATGTTGACAATGATGTCCTGTAAAGATATGCAAATATTTCCCATAGTCTACATAATTCTCAAATCACGTGTTGACATTTTACCAAGCCATTATTAAAAAGCTATCAAACATCTTCTCACGCTGTCTTCCTATATCTTATTACCATTAATATTTTCCGTTGCTACAATGTTCTAATTGATCTCTTCTCATAATGTGGCCAAAAATTATAACCATCTATTTTTGATAATTCTGATACGTTGCTTCATGTCTTAGCCTCTTTCAATACATTTTTATTCCTAATTTTGGCCCTCAAATATATGACAATGTTTCTGTAAGAATAGCTTTCTTAGACTGAAAATCGTATACTAAACAATGCAATATACAAGAATTATATTTCTGACTCCCCACAACAGAATCGTATTGCGTAAGATATTATTCATGTTATGAAAAGCAATTTTTTCCCCTGTTAATTCTTTCTGTCAGGGAAAATGAATGCAAATATCATTGACAAATTATTAAGACTATACTGGAAGAACAACTATCAGAAACTCAGATGGGCTTTAAACCAAACAGAAGCACACTGAGACAGAAAAAACAGATTAACATGATAAGATCACTAATTTCGCATTTATAGACCAGGGAAAAGCTTTTAGCAGAGTTGACAGGGGTATGTTATAGGATTGCCTAAGAAAATACGGAATTAGCAAATCAATGTTTGCCAAAGCTTTATATACGTCAAGCAAAGGTTGCGTAAGAACAAAGGCATGCACTTCAAAACATTTCGAAGTAAATTCAGGTTACGACAAGGATGTGTGCTCTACCCCTTACTTTTTATTGTAAACAAACATTACCAATATAAGCCAAAAAGAAGAAACTATTTCATAAATATTATTTTCTGACGACAATGTTTTAAAAGTAGAAGGTGAAGAGAACCTTTAGAACCATCTACAGCAAGCCAATTTCAAGATGAGAAATATAATATGGAAATAAGCGTTGACATAACAGAGACAATGGTGATAGGCAGACAGTCAGAAACTGTCAGTAAAACAAAAATAACTTTGAAATAGAACAAACTAACTAATTTAAATATCTAGGGTTAATTGTCACTTCATATGGAAAGTGGATGGAGAAATCAACATAAATTGTGCAAAGGCAAATCAGGTACTAGGACAACTAGCACAAATTCTGTCGCATAGAAAGATACCTATAAATAATATCGCAGATCTCAGAAGAACTATTGTTTGGCCGACTTTATGCAACCAATGTCAAACATGCATGTTTAAGGCAACTAATGAGTGCAACATCGTAACACCAGAGATGAGATGCCTTATAAGAGCTATAGGGGTGGGTAATTGTCAGAGATAAAATTAGGAATGAGAAATTAGAGGAAGACTAGGTCTGAAACCAGTCATGTAGTTAATTAGAGAACAAGAAAACAAATGGTTTGGCCACCTCGCAAGGATGCCCGGGAAACATCTGCTACAAAAAGAAGAAGAAATAAAATGGATATAGAGAAATGGGAAGACCACGTAAAACAGTGGTTCTCAACCTTTGTTGGCCCGTGACCCCCTTCACCATATTTTCAGAACGTCATCCCCCCTTCCTATCAAAAATTTGGCCCGTGCCCCCCTGCACCGTATTTTCAGAACGTCATTTACCCCCTTCCTCCCCCTTTCATATTTCCTATCTAAAAATCCTCCCACCCCTAAACAGTATTCGTAAAACTGGAAGGTAAATTGAATAGCATATACTAAAACAAGTCTAGAAATCCACATAAAACATGATTTGTGGGTCTACTTACTTTATAAAATGAATTTTAGAAGGATGAGACGTACATAACTGTAAAGTATGAACGGAAAAACAATATCAAGTAATCGGTTCTTGTATTAACGCGATCTTGAAATGGTCTTCATTCCCTCCCTGGAAACCCTAAAACTGAATTCCCCACTTGTTGAGAACCACTGACGTAAAAGATTGAGTGATGATATCAGGAACCTTAGATAAATGAATACCAACTTTCAAAGAGCATTATGAAGAGCTCATTAAAGATCTTTACACACACAACTCCCCCCCCCTCCCCCTCCCCGCCCCAAGTCGCCTATACTTCCCGAGGCAAGTGGAGGAAGTTCAGAAGAAGAAAAAGACTAAGAAGGGGAAGAAGAATTATTTCTGCAATATATCGTCTATCTGAAAGTATGTAAGTACCAAAATAAGCGAATTGTCCACTCCTTGATACACCAAGCAAGGAGTCCGTGAGGGATGTGTGCTGCCACCCTATTTGTTTAACCTGTACGCCGTGAGGGATATGTGCTGCCACCCTATTTGTTTAACCTGTACGCCGAAATTATAAAAAAAAATGGCAAAGGTGATATAATCAGGGAGCAATATGATGCCCTAAATATCGGTGGTCATGAAATACCAGAGATTCGATGTGCTCACGAAACAGTATTACTATCCACATAACTGAATGGTATAGAAAACTTAATAATCTCAACCCAAAGAAATAGTGAAAATCACAAATTATATCTTAACAAAAACAAAGATAATGCATACAGATAAAACTACTATGGTGAAAGAAATATATGTTAATGTGGAAAGATTGGAAGTGGTGGGCAATTTTGAATACCTTGTGTCACAAAAATAAAACCCTGCGTTTAACCAGTTGATTACTATAGAGACTTTCTGATTAACCGGCCTATCTGCAACGCCAAAACTATTTTAACTAACAGAAAAAACAAATTGGATGTCAAAATCCACAGGACGGTCACAAGTTACAGCTGCACGTGTTTACATCTGGTCGACAACATGCGAACATTTGGAAGTGAGTGAGATGAGTCCATACATCGCTTTGACAGTTCATAAACAGGTTGGATTGAGAGCGGAAGTACTCAGCTCGGAAGAAAACAGTCCGTCTGTCATTTAGAGTTTCCGGACATCAAGAAGATTGGCGGTTTGTTGTGGAAACCCGTTTTTGGGAGCACACAGGAACTCGCTAGCTTGTTGTGGATGTCAAAACAAGTGATGACAACTCTGACAGTGACTAAGCCAGGGAGGATATATTCTTGACAATGGATGATGTGCCCAAATAACACCTGTGTGGACAGGAAGAATACCGTCACGTGACCAATTTTAGGTTTTGCCATAAACCATGATTGGGAGAAACAGTGTTGACCAAAACCGTGGATTATGATGGACGTGTTTGTGGGAGGTCTCTACAGTGTTAGATTAATTTTATATTAACTAGCATGTGTCGTTATGGCAAAGTGTAGCAGCCATCCCGGAATGAGGCGGTTTTGCATAAGGTTCCATACCAGTTACGAGGAAGTTCAACACTGGGTTTGATGAAGTGCAACGTCAATTAAACATATCACTAGTTGGACACAAAAATGTTTCTTAAAAAAAAAAAAAGGAATAACGTCCGAGAAGAAAGATGGTTCACCTAAGATGGGTGATGATTGTTAATGCATCACACAGCATAAGAACATTGGTACCTAAACAAGAACATCAATATAATAGTCACATGGTGTGATATATTCTAGTGAAATAGTTCAAAAGACATGATACCTGAACCTAGATAGACACTACTTAGGTTCAAGTATAGTAACAATAACAGTGATACCTAAATACTCACTACAAAGGATTTGTGCATTCTTTAAGAACGATAGGAAATTATGTGCATTGGGCAACCGGTCCATGATCAGCTGTAATTTACAAACAGTATCTATTTCGGATGATCAGGAATATGAATTAACAGGTAGCTACAGATGACAGTCAGTGTCCGGCAGGAGAGATACAGTACCGGGTGAGGTGGACTTGTTCTGACTTAACGTGCTGTGGTGTGTCCTTGCAAGGATGAACTGACTATGCTATTATCTGAGAGTCCGATCCTACACACATTATAGAACACATCACACATTTTCTTGGCATACACGTCTCATATACGTTACACTTTTCTTTTAATAAATTAATCTGTATTAATTTTTAGAAGCAAGAGTTGTTGAATATGTTGCGTTGGGGAAGTATGAGAGTGGGCATAGTACGACAGTGAGAGGGTGATAGGAAAAGGTGTCCATGGGCTGATGGGGTGTGTTGGACGGAATCTGGTGGCTTCTCCAGGATATTGATAGGAAAGAAAAATTATAATGTGGGTGTTGACTCTCCTCACTCCAGGGACGACACTTTAAAGGAGAAAACGACATCTTGGGTCATTGATTACCAACAATGGTGACACAATGAAAGAAATTAACCGACGACCATCAATTGCTCTTCAAAGACTAAAACAACTGAATAAATTATGGAGTGTGTGGCATAACGCAGCCAACATTATTCATTCATCAACTCATGCCGCAAAAAGAGGAAACAACATTAAAAGAAATTGACTTCACAAACGCAATTGGAGATTGGGACTTAAAACTTAACATCAAAACTGGAACTGAACAAGTGACAAATGACGTGGATTCTTGGAAAGATTTCATCAGACCAAGCTCAGAAAACCATTGGATAGGAAAACCACATGACCGCCTTCGCGCCAGTGCATAATTAACATATATTACTATTTCATCAGAAATGTTAATAAGCCCGCACTTTTGTCTGAACTCGCTCCATGGACGGATGTGAGAAGAGTGTGTGACCAAAAATTCAATGGGCAAAGCAAAAGTCTGGATCCGAGGTACGTTTGTTGGCCCTTGATTAGACTAAGAACCCGATGTATCAAGTAATGTAAACCCATGTTTGTGATGTCAATTGAAATGTATGATTATTAATTAAAACCTCTGAAATGTAAAAATGCTCGACTGTAGATTCTAACGACGCAAAGCCATTCCCGGGCAGAATATTCTCTTCGATGAAACTACAATCTCTGATATTCTTAGAGATAATTATTAACTTTAAGAAGTGCATTCCACTACTATATTCTATTCTAAACAACTGTGAGAAGTGATGATTCTAAAGCAATCTTGTGCATTTCACCAGAAACATTGTTGAAGATGCATCACTATCTACAGCTGAAAAGACAGTTCGTGTACTAGAACAAGTGCCTTGTTCTAAAACAGACTTATCTATGCCTATTTACAATCTAGAAAGCTGAAAGTGAAATCAATCTTTCCTTTCTCCTTTATCTATAGAATTAATAGGGTTTGGCGAAATAAATATTTATATTTATGTCAAATTTAATTAGATAAGGGCACACATGAACTGCAACACATGAGAAAGTTGTGCTTCGCGGAACACCATCACGCAAAGTGAACTTAACTCATTACTCAACATAACTTAAAACACAACACCACTCCACACAACTCATCACCACACAACCCAACACTCAACATCACAACAACAACAGGTAATGGAAGAGAGTTATTAGACACAAGAAGAAGAAGTAGTTAATTGGGAAAACACAGAGAATTATTTATACACATTGTAAACACCATTTAGTGGAAGAAATGTTCTAAATGTATGTCATTTATTTACATGCATCTTGACATATTCTCACTCTTGTCAATGTCTTACTGTACACGTTCACTGACCCCGGTCAAATGAGAATTTACATACAGCAGGAACAAGTTGATACAAGGCGTACACCGTGTGATAATCTCTGACCACCCCAACTTAACCCAACACTAGCTCAGAGAGAAAAGGAGGGGAGGGGAACTAGTTCCTACTTCAGGAATTTAGATTTCTTCCGACCTACTTCTTATTATTGTATTGGTAGGAATGTATATATTTATGCGAATATTCATCAGTGATCTTGGTGGCTACATACCAACAACCACCCAACACATCAGCAAATTAACCACCTAAATCAGACCTGAGGGAGAGAGGCCGAGAGAAAGAGATGGACCACAAGTGAGATGGAGGATGACTTCGCTATGAGCAGAGCATGGGGAGGCCTTCAGAGGAGCTATACGGGCAGACCTGAAGTGGATCCATCAGTCAATGGACCCTGGCTTACCTAATCCTCCAGTCACCAGGTTACTTTTCTCATAGGTTGAATACACACCCAATTTCAGGAAAACTACTGACATTAAATGGTTGAGACAACACTATCATACTTAATATGTACAACATCAAAATGTTTACTATGTTTTCACACTTGTTGACATCTCATATATTGATGCTTGTTATTGCTTGTCTGGGACAATGGTCCAATGTGCAACTGTTCTATTACTTTGTGTAAATCACAATAGAGATGTATGTACTGACCAGAAGGCTCAGACCAGTCAATAAATGATTAACATGAATTGACCTTCTGTTAATTTGTCAAGTTCAAACCTATCTGTGTAAACAACTTCTTTGTACATCATGTTGTCAAAATCTAATGTGATGTTTATGTGTTTGATTGCTTAAAGATAAATTAACTCATAATGACTTACTAAATGGGGAAATAAAAAGACTCTGGATCTATCAACTGCTCAACATCCATGTTTTCTTCATCTAAATCAGGCTGAGAAAATTCTCCAGACTTTCCTCAGATTTGATAAACAATAAGGGGGCTCCAGAGCTATCAGAATCATTGGAGAAGGGGCAGATTCCCAGTTAGTAAATTACCATTCTTACCAGGGCCATAATCTATATCTCCTAGACAATACTTAATAGAACGAGGCCTGCAGATAACTCAAGGTTCATATTCTGGGGTTATTGAAGATAGAAGAGGATGGGGCTCTACATCTTTTGTTAGAGATGGGGCATGCACTACAGTGATCTCCCACTCCCTTCAAAAATATATGACATATTGTGGGCTACGTCCTGGATGGTTCCCATATATGTTAACCTTTAAACAATCATCTAAAAATACATGAACACAGTTATCTTTAGATTATTAACACAGTTATTTTCTAGAATGTTTAACAGATACCATGTGGGGTATTGATTGACAGCCACATGATATGAATGACATTTATAGATAAATAAGAGTAGGTGACTGATTTTACTCCTGGAGAAGGGGGCCATGTTCAAATAGGCTTATACTTCAGAGAGAGTTGCTCCAGGTGAAATATATAGTGTGTATCTACTCTACCAACACTACTTCTCTTTCAGAGAAGGTGTTCTATTCCTGTGGAGTTTGAACTTAACAGCATTTCATCAACCACCGGAAAATCTTATCCGTTGGGAAAACTCTGTCTAATTTCAGATTCTTTTCTTTACTAGGAATTAATTGTGGTTACTTCAGTGCCTGCTGCCTTTGGCTTTTCCAGCATTGACAGACAGACATAACATAGGGTGTTTTTAATATTGCACATGCTCTGTTGTATCTTTGCAGATCAGGGACTGACAAACTTACGCGGATCAGACTAACTGCAATTATATTGATAGGCAGAGCAAAGCAATAAATTATAGACATGGCGGAAACTGCAAAGTTTAGAGCCCAAATAACAGAAACAGGTAGGGAGTGCGGGTTAGATGGCCTTGAGCTAGCTAACTATGTTTCAGATGCATTTGACAAAAGGGAAAGACTGCAGGCTGAATTGGCTCTCAAAGAAAAACAGCTTCAAGCAGAATTGGAGGAGAAAGAGAAACGATTTCAAGCAGAATTGGAGGAGAAAGAGAAACGACTACAGGCTGAAATGGAAGATAAGGAGAGAGAGCGTCAACACCAACTGGAGTTGAGGAGAATGGAGTTTGAAGTGGAGATCCGGAGGATAGAGAAAGGGAGTGGTCCTACACCCTCAACCTCATCAGGATCGCCAGTGACAGAACCACCTCACGTCTCTCAACTTAATTCAGGAGCTATGTCATTTCCTCTGGAACCCTTTAATGAACAGACTGACCACATCGAAGGATTTTTATCACGCTTCGAGGCAATGGCTGTCAGCTGTGGGCTTGAAGAAAGTAGATGGGCGACGAAGTTGGCGCAGGCCTTAAGATCCACGGCGTATGAAGTATTCTCAAGACTCACTAGAGAGGAACAACAGAACTACACAACACTCAAGACGGCACTCTTAAGCCGATTCGAAGTGGACGCCGAATCTTATAAACTCAGGTTCAAAGCCGCAAGGAAGGAACCGGGTGAGAGCTACGCACAACTAGTCGAAAGACTGAAGTCATACATACAAAGATGGACTTGCTTGGGAGGATTTGAGGAGAATTATGAAGGACTCCGTGAAATGATTATCATTGATCAGATCAAGGGGAAAATGCAGAACGAAATGAAGGCATTCCTAACCCAAAACGGGGCTGACCGCCTTGAAACTATAATCATCCTGGCAGAGAGATTTGAGAAATCTCAAAAGGAGATGGGAGGAAAGGGACGTTCGAACAACACCCCCTCTCAAAACAAAACTCCACAGCCAAAAGAGGGTGAAAACACTGTAGCCATCAAGAAAAAGGGGAAATCCCCGAAAAACACTCAACACTCAGTCCAAACAGCGCCGAGGGAGGACAAACCATTCTGTACCCATTGCAAAATTAGGGGTCACACATTTCAGAGTTGCAGAAAGAAGCCACCTCCACACACAGCGGCATGTTTGGCCAACCGAAAAGAGAGAAAAGTGAGCACTGGTGAAACGTCCAAACAGACACCTCATCAAGCCACATCATCTCGTATTCCGGTTGTAGAATCCATCTTACTAAATGGATTCAAAACGACCTGTTTATATGATACTGGATTATCATATGACTGTGTTGTCTCATCATCCTTAGTTCACCCTGAACAGGTGACAGAGGAAATAGTGGAATTGCAGGGACCACTGAAGAGTTCAACAAATATGTCTCTTCCAGTGGCAAAAGTGAACATAGCCTCGCGGTATGTCACTGGGACGATCAAGGCAGCAATCTTGGACGATCCGATATATCCTGTAATCCTCGGCCGTAGATTTATCGTTCTAGGAGAACCTGTTCAACCTGTGGCGATGGCGACCATGACCACTCGATCACAGGCAACAAAAACTCCAGAAACAACTACGCCAATCCCTCGAACGGAGGAACTGAAGAGGGCACAAGAAGCCGACACCACCTTGGAACCCTGCTTCAGAAAACTGCCAAAATCACATTTACCTCTACGTAAAGGTGATCTGTTCATGAAGTCAGCACTTCTTTACAGAAAAGCAGGACGAGCTGGACAAGAGTTTAATCAACTTGTTGTACCAACTCAATACAGGACTCAGATCTTAGAGATGGGTCACAGTCTACCATTCAGTGGGCACATGGGTATCAACGCTACTACACAGCGGATTACCACTCACTACTTTTGGCCAGGGATGAATTCAGACATACAACGGTTTGTAAAATCATGCCCACAGTGTCAGAAAGTATCACCAAAACACCGGACACCACCGGCAATGTTGGGTGAATCGCCAATCACTGGAATTCCATTTGAGAAAGTGGCAGTAGACATAATCGGACCTCTCTCAGCAACGAAGAGGCGAAACCGATTCATATTAACGCTTGTGGACACAACAACCATGTGGGCCGAAGCAGTTCCTATGCCCAGCTGTGACTCCAAACACGTCGCTGACGCATTATTAGGAATATTCACACGTCTAGGATTCCCACAAAGGATCTTGACGGACAACGGTTCACAGTTTCGTGGTAAGCTCATGGAAGAGACCTTCAGACTTTTTCATGCACGCCATATCTTCAGTTCACCATATCACCCTCAGTCAAATGGACTTGTGGAAAGGTGGAACGGGACATTGATTAGTATCCTGCGCAAAATTGCCCAGGAGAAGACAGAGGATTGGGACTTGTATTTACCCGCAGCTTTATTCGCTTACAGGGAAGTACCCCATCACTCAACAGGTTTTGCTCCAGCCACACTGTTGTTTGGACGACCGATCAAAGGACCCCTTGAGGCGTTACTGCGAACATGGACTGATAATACTACAGATGATACAGTCGTGACTGCATCTACATATGTTGCCGAGTTGAAAAATCGTTTACAACACAGTTGGAAGCAAGCGAATGTCAATCTACGTCAAGCCAGACGAAGAATTGCTCGTAACTTCAACCGCAAGGCAAAGGATAGAGAGTTAGAGGTAGCAGAGAAGGTGATGTTGCTGCTTCCAACCAGTCAGAATAAGCTGCAAATAGGATGGAGAGGACCTTATGTAGTGACGGAGAAGATCTCACGTACCAACTACAGAATTTCAGTCAAAGGCAAGATGAAAGTATTTCACATAAACCTCTTGAAGAAATATCATGAAAGACCCTCAACCACCGAACCTGCACATCTGATGGCCATGAGTGTGGCTACTGAAGTCGAAGAAGGATCAACAATGGGAGTCGAGTGCCAACTGCAAGCCAAAGAGACCTTTAAGGATGTGGAAATCAATCCCAACTTAACAAAGGATCAGCAAAAGCAGATTAGGGAACTTATGGCAAAATATGCAGAAGTACTTACTGATAAGCCAGGAAGAACTGATTTGGAGGAATTTGACATGAAGTTGAATGACACAGTGCCTGTGCGAGTCAAGACTTACCCAGTTCCTTATGCAAAGCAAAAGACTTTAGAGGAAGAAATACAACAGCTGCTCGCCGCAGGAATAATCTCACCATCGGAATCACCTTACAGTGCTAGCGTCGTCTTATTGAGAAAGCCAAGTGGAGAACATAGATTGTGCATCGATTATCGACAGCTCAATGCTATAACTGAATTCCAAGCAGAACCTCTGCCTGATCAGAATAAACTCTTCACAGCACTCAACCGAGCTAAGTACTTTACTAGGATTGATCTCAGTAAGGGATATTACCAGATTCCTGTAAAACCGGAAGTTAGACCATGGTTAGCTTTCAGCACGCCTGGAGGACACTATGAGTTCAACGTTCTTCCATTCGGATTAAGTAATGCTCCCAGCGTCTTTACACGTATGATGAGAAAATTACTTGACCCACTACAGCATCCAGACATCAGTCACTTCATGGATGACATCCTGATCGCAACTGAAACATTTGAAGAGCATGTAGAAACCCTGCATCATTTGTTCAGGCGCCTCAGAGAAACTGGATTGACGGCTAGACCAAAGAAGTGTCAGATAGGATTCCAAGAATTGGACTTTCTAGGTCATAAGATATCTCATGGACTGATAACTCCACAAGAGGGAAATGTGGACAAACTCCAGAGAGCACCTCGTCCAAAAACAAAGAAGGATGTAAGATCATTTGTATCCTTATGTGGATTCTATCAAAAATACCTCAAGGACTTCAATACTCTGTCAGCACCTTTAACGGATCTTACCAAAAAGGGGAAACCAGAGAAAGTCACTTGGTCAGCTGACTGTGAGAGAGCTTTCACAGCACTAAAGCAGGCATTAACTGCTCATCCAGTCTTACATCTACCAGACCTCGACCAACCATTCGTGCTGCGCACCGATGCCAGTAACATAGGAATTGGGGCAACGCTGTTGCAGAGAAAGGGAGATGTACCATCAGAGCTATTCCCTGTAGCCTATGCTAGCAGGAAATTGAATGCAGCAGAGAGAAATTACAGTACTATCGAGAGAGAATGTCTTGCGATCGTATGGAGTGTACAGAAATTTCAAGCATACCTATATGGCAGACACTTCACAGTGCAATGTGACCATCAACCACTCATGTTTCTCGCAGCATCTAAGACTCTGAATGCCCGACTTATGAGGTGGTCGCTGCTTCTTCAACATTACTCGTTCCAGGTTGAGTATGTTCCTGGGAAAATGAATGTGGGAGCGGACTTCCTGAGTCGACACCCAGTGCCTGATGAACCAGGTCAATCAGATGCAGAAGAGAATACAAGGGAGGAAAAATGGGAACAACTTGATAACTGAAAATGTTGGAAACATAGTTCCATACCATAGAACAATCTGGAGTGGGGCCATGTGGCATAACGCAGCCAACATTATTCATTCATCAACTCATGCCGCAAAAAGAGGAAACAACATTAAAAGAAATTGACTTCACAAACGAAATTGGAGATTGGGACTTAAAACTTAACATCAAAACTGGAACTGAACAAGTGACAAATGACGTGGATTCTTGGAAAGATTTCATCAGACCAAGCTCAGAAAACCATTGGATAGGAAAACCACATGACCGCCTTCGCGCCAGTGCATAATTAACATATATTACTATTTCATCAGAAATGTTAATAAGCCCGCACTTTTGTCTGAACTCGCTCCATGGACGGATGTGAGAAGAGTGTGTGACCAAAAATTCAATGGGCAAAGCAAAAGTCTGGATCCGAGGTACGTTTGTTGGCCCTTGATTAGACTAAGAACCCGATGTATCAAGTAATGTAAACCCATGTTTGTGATGTCAATTGAAATGTATGATTATTAATTAAAACCTCTGAAATGTAAAAATGCTCGACTGTAGATTCTAACGACGCAAAGCCATTCCCGGGCAGAATATTCTCTTCGATGAAACTACAATCTCTGATATTCTTAGAGATAATTATTAACTTTAAGAAGTGCATTCCACTACTATATTCTATTCTAAACAACTGTGAGAAGTGATGATTCTAAAGCAATCTTGTGCATTTCACCAGAAACATTGTTGAAGATGCATCACTATCTACAGCTGAAAAGACAGTTCGTGTACTAGAACAAGTGCCTTGTTCTAAAACAGACTTATCTATGCCTATTTACAATCTAGAAAGCTGAAAGTGAAATCAATCTTTCCTTTCTCCTTTATCTATAGAATTAATAGGGTTTGGCGAAATAAATATTTATATTTATGTCAAATTTAATTAGATAAGGGCACACATGAACTGCAACACATGAGAAAGTTGTGCTTCGCGGAACACCATCACGCGAAGTGAACTTAACTCATTACTCAACATAACTTAAAACACAACACCACTCCACACCACTCATCACCACACAACCCAACACTCAACATCACAACAACAACAGGTAATGGAAGAGAGTTATTAGACACAAGAAGAAGAAGTAGTTAATTGGGAAAACACAGAGAATTATTTATACACATTGTAAACACCATTTAGTGGAAGAAATGTTCTAAATGTATGTCATTTATTTACATGCATCTTGACATATTCTCACTCTTGTCAATGTCTTACTGTACACGTTCACTGACCCCGGTCAAATGAGAATTTACATACAGCAGGAACAAGTTGATACAAGGCGTACACCGTGTGATAATCTCTGACCACCCCAACTTAACCCAACACTAGCTCAGAGAGAAAAGGAGGGGAGGGGAACTAGTTCCTACTTCAGGAATTTAGATTTCTTCCGACCTACTTCTTATTATTGTATTGGTAGGAATGTATATATTTATGCGAATATTCATCAGTGATCTTGGTGGCTACATACCAACAACCACCCAACACATCAGCAAATTAACCACCTAAATCAGACCTGAGGGAGGGAAGCCGAGAGAAAGAGATGAACCACAAGTGAGATGGAGGATGACTTCGCTATGAGCAGAGCATGGGGAGGCCTTCAGAGGAGCTATACGGGCAGACCTGAAGTGGATCCATCAGTCAATGGACCCTGGCTTACCTAATCCTCCAGTCACCAGGTTACTTTTCTCATAGGTTGAATACACACCCAATTTCAGGAAAACTACTGACATTAAATGGTTGAGACAACACTATCATACTTAATATGTACAACATCAAAATGTTTACTATGTTTTCACACTTGTTGACATCTCATATATTGATGCTTGTTATTGCTTGTCTGGGACAATGGTCCAATGTGCAACTGTTCTATTACTTTGTGTAAATCACAATAGAGATGTATGTACTGACCAGAAGGCTCAGACCAGTCAATAAATGATTAACATGAATTGACCTTCTGTTAATTTGTCAAGTTCAAACCTATCTGTGTAAACAACTTCTTTGTACATCATGTTGTCAAAATCTAATGTGATGTTTATGTGTTTGATTGCTTAAAGATAAATTAACTCATAATGACTTACTGAATGGGGAAATAAAAAGACTCTGGATCTATCAACTGCTCAACATCCATGTTTTCTTCATCTAAATCAGGCTGAGAAAATTCTCCAGACTTTCCTCAGATTTGATAAACAATAAGGGGGCTCCAGAGCTATCAGAATCATTGGAGAAGGGGCAGATTCCCAGTTAGTAAATTACCATTCTTACCAGGGCCATAATCTATATCTCCTAGACAATACTTAATAGAACGAGGCCTGCAGATAACTCAAGGTTCATATTCTGGGGTTATTGAAGATAGAAGAGGATGGGGCTCTACATCTTTTGTTAGAGATGGGGCATGCACTACAGTGATCTCCCACTCCCTTCAAAAATATATGACAGAGTGGGACAGATAGAACTACAAAAATTATATTTTTAAGAGCATGCATCTTTCCCATTGTAGCATACGCATGTGAGACCAGGACACTTACTAAACAAGCTGAACAACTCATAAATGCCTTTGAATATAAATGTTATAGACGGGTTCTAAGAATATCTTGGATAAAGAAAAGAACAAATGCAACCATACTTGGAGAGCTAAATATTAAAGAGGGTTGGCTATTAAAGACGATAAAACAAATAAAATTGAAATATTTTGGTCTCTTGAAACGTCATCAAAGTTTGGAGAGAACAATAATGGAGGTCATATGCCTGGGAAGAGAGGAAGAGGAAGACCAAAGAGAAGATGGGTGCAGGATGTGGCGGATGATCTCCAGAAAGGTGTATCGACCGGGGTACATCTTGCTTGTGACTGAGAAGTTTTCCGGAAGGTTGTTATGGGAGCGAGGTTCTGCACAGGACATGCTACTGAATGCATGAATGAATGATACGTATTTGGTAAATGGTGATAAATCTATATTGTTATAAACCAATTTACACTCAAGGATTTATTGAATTGGCCCATATCACACCGATCGCTTTCACACCTTCAAACATTCCATGGTATCTGTCTTAGTCTGGTTCGACATGTGAACCCAGGTCAATTCTGAACATTCATGCCAATGGGGAATTAAACCCAAGACCACATCACCGGCAGGCAAGCGTCTAGCCACTACCCTACCGCAGCTCTCAATTTCATGACGTCCCACAAATTAATACCACTGACTTAAAGATTGAAAAATGTAAAAAAAAAAAAAAACCACACACACACACACACGCACGCACGCACGCACGCACGCACACACACACACACACACACACACAAGGTTAGCTGGTATGACATTTTGTTTTCCGAACGTCTGATACAAACTCAGTGTGTGATTTATTGGGCGGCTCCCACACTTCGTAATGGCCACACTGCACGTTACGTTGCCATATGACCCCATCAGAGCTGGAAATTCCGGACTTGGCCTAAATTAACGCCATGTTATCGGTTACTGGCCTAAAATACCGCAGGCTGACGTAACTCACGATCACACCCGACACGTGCTGCTGCACTTAACAGATTTAAACACAGGCTGTGGGTGTACAAGATTGGGTGAGTGGACGATGATCATTGAAAGCTTCAAGTATGCAACAGCAGACTTTCTGTCCAATCAGTCTATGTGAGTGCTTGACTACGGGCCGTCAATAGCTGAACTTTCTGTGATTATATATTTCAGTGCACATGATGAGGCATCTATGTAGAAAATTTAATGAGAAATGTCAAACATTATAAAACCAGTAACAATTTTGATCAATTTGTAATTGGTAGAAACCCAGTTTCAGAACTCGGATGTGCACAATGCACTGTCTTTATCTCAGATAGTGTTCGTAAATTAGAAGCCTTAATCCTATCTTTCGAAGGACGCATCGAAGATAAATATCAGTACCTGTCATGAGATGGCTGGCAGGTGTCGCTCCTAATGGATGAAACGACAGAAACAGTTGTGGTGAGAAGGTGACGCTCCTGTAATTTTCAAAGGACAGCGATCGTTACTTTAAACACTAGCCGTACTTATTGAAGACGGGAGCGAAGTCCCGTGGGTAACGGAAGATTGTCGACCTGAAAAGTTCAAAGACCAGAGTTCGTATTTGAAGTAACGGAGACGTAGGATGTGTGACAACGGGAAAACTAGACGAGATCAAAGGAGAATCACCGATGTCCAGCAAGGTCGTTTATCTCAAGTAAGCTCGGAGCAGGATCAAACAGTTGGATCTCGTTGTAATACTGTGAACCGAGTCCTTTGAACAACGGAAAAACAACAATATACCGGGAGATCGTCTTTATCAAAGAAGGTGGTCGGTACCGTTGTACGGGGATCAAACGACAAGCAAAAAGAACAGAGGCTGATGGGTTAAGAGCAAAACAAGTGACGTAGTACAAGCAAATATCTGTGGACTGAAATTACCGTTTTAAAATCAGTTGAAGATTACACTTAAGACCTGGATTTAATTCAGTGCCGTAATAGAATATATATCACAGAGTCTAGGTTGTGTAAAGACAACCATCCCTGTCCCTGCATGGGATTAAATGATTTACTTCTAGGCCTGAAATAGATTAAATAAGGTGATTATAGATGGAGGTAGATTAGAACTCTAGTATAGTGAACTTGTGTGTCACCGTAGTATAGAGTGTCGACCGCATTAGGCTGAATAGTGATTTAAGCTGAAGCGAGTGATGTGTAAGTGCCATCGGAAGGATAAGTCTGCAATAGGATTTATGTGTTTTTCTTTAGGGTTTCTTTCTTTTACCTGGTATAGGGTGAGTGCTGAACTACTCTGTCGTATACAAGAGTATAGCTCTAGGATGACCTATAGAGGTTACTTACTGAATATTGCCTGTTACCTACATTCACATATCATAGGTCGGAGTTGAGTTTCTCTCATAGGCTGTTGTTTTACTCAATAGGTTCCCCGCACTTGAAATGGAAAGTTGTTACAAATCTGAACAGAGGAAATTGGTCATACTCTCGTGAAGTAATAAAGGATCTCAAGTTGTAAAACCTGTTTAACAAGACGGTCAGACAAGTGTGGAGTTAAAATGAACACTAACTGCATCACTCTACGTGAGTTGCTCAATGAAGGTATTCAATACCACTAGCTAATGATGAACAGAAATATTTACGACACACAGACACAGAAACACACACAGAGACACATTGACACACACTGATGCAGAGACAGACACAAAGACACACACAGACATATTGACGCACACAGATACAGAGACACACACAGACACATTGACACACACAGACACAGTGACACACACAGATACAGAGACACACACATATATAGTGATACACACAGATACAGTGACACACACAGACACATTGACATACACAGATACAGAGACATAAACAGACACAGTGACACACACAGACACATTGACACACACATATATAGTGATACACACAGATACAGAGACACACATAGACACATTGACACACACAGATACAGTGACACACACAGATACAGTGACACACACAGACACATTGACACACACAGATACAGAGACATAAACAGACACAGTGACACACACAGACACATTGACACACACATGTATAGTGATACACACAGACACATTGACAAATACGGACACAGTGACGCACACACAGAAACAGAGAAAAAACACACACACAGATACAGTCACACACACAGTCACAGTGACATACACACACACACACACACATAAACAGTGACACACAGAGACACAGAAACAGAGACACTTACAGACACAGTGACACACACAGACACAGAGAAATAAACACACACAGATACAGTCACACACACAGAGCCACACCACAGTGACACACACAGATAAAGTGACACACACAGACACAGTGACACACACAAAGAGATTCAGAGAAAATCACACACAGAGATACAGACACACACACACACACACAAACACGTAAACACCACAGATACAGAGAAACGGACACGTAGACACAAACTCAGACACAGAGAAACACACAGGCACGTAGACACACAGACACAGAGACACACACAGATACACTGACACACACAGACACACATACAGAGACACTGATACACACAGTAACACACACACTGATACACACACAGACACACGCAGACACACGCACACACAGACACACAAAGCGATACACACAGACACGTAGACGCACACACAGACAGTGAAATACACAGACACACACAGTGACACACAGACACACAGAGACACAGTGACACACACACACAAAAACACACATATACAGTTAAACACACACAGGTACACACACAGATACACAGGTACACACACAGGTACACACCTAGACACACACATACAGACACACACACACACAGTGACAGACACAATGACACACCACTGACACCACAGAGATACGTAGACACATACACAGTCACAGAGACACACATACAGACACAGTGACACACACACAGACACAGTGACACACACAGAAACAGAAACACACAGAACCACACACAGAAAAAGTTACACACACAGTGACACTCGCACACACACAGAGACACACAGACACACACACATACACAGACACAGATACACATACAGGCACGTAGACACACACAGTGACACACACACATACAAAGACGCACATACAGACACACACAGTCACGTAAACACCCACAGACACTGGCACACGCAGACACAGACACACACACACATAAGCACACAGAGACATACACATAGACATACACAGACACACACAGACACAGAGACACAAACAGTTTCATATACACACAGACACAGTGACACACACAGTGACACACACATAACAGACACACACACAGACACAGAATCACACACACACACACGGTAACACCCACATAGACACACACAGACACAGACACACAAACACACACAGCGACACACACAGACGCGTAGACACACACACAGACACAGTGAAATACACAGAGACACACACAGTGACACAGAGACACACACAGACACGTAGACACACAAACACACAGTGACACACACAGATACAAAGACACACACAGACGAGTAAACACCCACAGACACAGAGACACACAGAGATACACACAGCCACAGAGACACATACATAGAGAACACACACAGAGAGACCCAGACACACACACAGGCATACATAGACACAGACAGGCAAACACAGGAACAGAGACACATAGACACACCACACATAGACACTGAGACACCCAAACAGATATAGCCAAACACAAAGACACAGCCACACACATAGACACACACAGAGACAAAAACACAGAGGCGCAGAGACACATCACACAGACACAGAGGCACACACAGAGGAACAGAAACACATACAGACACACACACACACACACACAAAGACAGAGACACACAAAGATACAAAGACACATACGCACAGACACAGATGCA